>JAVJIF010012807.1:0-133309 GCA_038442645.1 Agave tequilana
ACGATTTATTCTATTAAAGCTGATCTAAATTATTTCAAATACATAAAAATAAAAAATCATGTATTTTGAATACTTTTTGCTCATTCATCAAGTAGGCGCAAAATGAACGATCAAAAATAGCATATTGTTTAGATTTACTTAATTCTCGATCCGATCATTTCATCATGATCCAAACACTTAAAAACTCTTATATACCAATTTTTGTTAGATTTCAAATATTCTACACCGTTAAACTAGTCAACTCACTGTTTCGGCCGTTCATTTTACGCCTACATGGATGGGTAAAAAGTTTTCTAAATGCATGATTTTTTTTATTTTTAGTTGCTTAATAATGTATATCAGTTTTAATGGAATGGCTCTTGCATTCGAATTTCTTTGGTTGTATTTGAGTGAGAAGATTTCAGCATCAGATCCTTCCGGAATGACACAAGTTCTCTCTCTCTCAGAGAGAGAGAGAGAGAGAGAGATCGCCCAGTATTTCTATTAGCGTCAATACCCTGGCCTCACTGAGAGCTGTTACACTGTGTTTCTTAGTCAATAAGTGCATGCCACAGATTGCCCAATCCTTTCGAGATCAACCTGAAAAATTCTTCCATATAAGCAGTATATAATTCAGGAGTTGCTGGTTGATGCATTAAAGAAATTAGTTCCCAACTCAACAACATTGAGCAATTAGTTATGTAAAGGATTATAGAATCTCTATGATAAGCCAGTAGTGTTACTAAATAAGAGAAATAGAAAGAACAGAAGGGGAAGCTTATATAAGTATTAAGGGATTTAATTCCCCAGTACAGCAGTTTATTGCACTTCCATTGAACATCTAAAATGAGGGCAGTGTAAAGAATTGATACATCTGCTGCCTAGTGAGAGCTCAACAAAAATTGCTCATAGGCAGATGACTTGAATTATATAAATAAGAGAAAAGAATTTATACACATGCAACTCAATAAAGAACAAATACCATACACACATTGCCCAATAGAAGAAATATTTGCATGGACTTTTAGGACACCCTTGATTTGCATCAACCTTTATGTTCAATTGAGATACCGAATCACCCTCACGAGGCTTCTTCAGGCTTTGACTTATTTTTGGGGTGACGTTCCTTTCAGCGACCTTTCTGTTCAATTTAGATACCAAATTACTCCCACGAGGCTTCTTCAGCTTCTTCAGTTTCTTCAGGCTTTGGCTTACTTTTGGGGCGGCCCGCTCCTTTTGGCACTTTTACTCGACAGAAGCTTCAACCCGATCTCCAGTGTAATCTTTTTAGGGTTCATATTCTGTAAATCATGAGTAAAATTATGAAACCAAAAACAATCCAAAGACAATAAGGGATGATAACCCACAAAAAGACTTTTAAACTAAAACTGTTTAAACCAGGAAAGCTGGAGAAACAGCCTTGGTATTGACAAAATCTACAAATAATCTAAGCACGTACCAGATTTCCCATTGAAGTATTCCAATATTTAAATATCAAATAAGGAAAAGTGCAAATTAGATTTTGATATTAAGTACACACTTGAAAATATATGATACAGTTTTAAAGCTTTTATGCCCGAAAGAGCATTACCCATTTTTCAGAAGTTATTCGCAAAAACCTAGAGAGGTTTTGCTTATTGTAAGGCCACATCCTTCATTGAGAAAAATAAACTGAAATGTTTACTCTAAAGTCTAAAATTGTATTAACTTTCTCCTGAGTGTCCGATGGCATTACAAGAAAAGACAATTCCTTGGGGACAAGTACCCTACACTATTCTAGTCGTAACTTTTGTTGCAAAATTCTTGGATCAGCTGTATTAACTCAATGCGCACTTTTCTCCACATGGATCTTGTTCCTAACCACCAATAATAACTGCTCAGGATAATAACCTTTGTGCAATTTCATACAAAGTTATTTGTATGGCAAAAGGAAATTTTAATCTGCACATTTTGAAACATATGCTGAAAAAAAAGAAAAGAAAGAAAACTTCATGGTTAGATTGCTTACTTGCGCATCAAAACTCAAGTAAAACTTCTGTATGCTTTATAGAATTCAGTACCTTCAATCAGAGGATGCATAAGGATTCATAGTTCCGAGGGCATGACCAACATGATACTGATAAATTAGGAAGGAAAACTAAAAGAACTACATCTTTATTGATTCTTAAAGAAACTACAATATTCAATTATAACCTTGAGTACCTCTCCTTGTACATACTAAAACTACTCAAATTATTACTATGATTCCAAATACTAGTAGGACTACATAAAACTCTAAAAGCTACTAAGGCTCTATTAAAAATTACTAATATACCAAACCTCACTTCTCAAACTCATGATGGCATAAACATCAGAAGTTTGCCTAATAAAAACAGAAAATGAGTCTTGAAACTGCTGAGGTGCTGAAGAAAGGCACTGCAGTGCTGAGGCAAACGGCTAAAACTGTTAATGTCAAGTTGCTGAATTGTTGATGGCAAACTGCTGGATTTTCTGATGCCTGGCAGCTAAACTGTTGACACTGACTGCTGAAATTTGCCTACTGAAAGTGGTACAAACCCACTTCATGCTAAAAGTGAAGGATGGCAGTAGGATAGTGATTGAAGGACAAATCCGAAGCAAAGAATCACAAATTGAAGCAGATCTGCCAATTAAAATCTTGAGCCTGTCTTTTGGATGAAAAGAGCAACTAACATCTCTCAGATGTGAAAGCGCAGAAGAAAGCAAATCTCAGGCAAAGAGAAATGAAGTGGATTTCCAGTTGAATCTTCCAGAGGATCTTCCAAGAGAATCACTGAATAGGAGAGGCTGCCAAATTTACAATAAAAGAGCTCTAAGGAAATCACAATGTAAGGGATTCAAGTCTACCAGATGCAGGCAGAACTGATACTGAAAATCATGGTGGTGACTGAAACTTGTGAATAAACTCGTGAACAAATTCTTATCAAAATCTCCAAAACAAAATCATCGAGGACTAAAATCCATTCGGATGAAATAGAATTGCAAAGAGAAAACAAATTGCCAAAAAAGAATTGCCGAAGACAAAGACAAATAGGCCGAAGAATGAATCCAATCCCGTCCGGGTTTCTAATGCTAATATCATGCACTTCTTGCACCCTTTTTGTTTTTTGTGTATTTTCCCCCCCCCCCCCCCCCCCAAAAAAAAAAAAAAAAAAACTTTAGGCAAATAACTCTTGGCCATTATTTTGACTTCCAAAGAAAATATATGGCTGCAAATTCTTTTGACTTTCCTATCCCCTTGGCATCACCTCTCGCAATGTCTATATTTCTGCATTATAGCATATACAATAACATGACCTGGAATGATATTTGTGACAGACACGTTTGTCATCACAAAATCCTCCAAAGCTGAACACCATCACCACCAGGAGTTTGTGTGAGGCTCATTCAAAGGAACCTTTTTAACCTATTTAAAACATTTAATTTAAGCTGAACATTTTTGCTTTCTTCTTGATAGAGAACTCCTTTTCTCAGACACATTTTTCAATGTCCATGTAGCTCAGTAGTATTTACATTTAGGTGATTATTGCCAATTCACATTACTAAAAAATCGTATCTATGACATATGTTCGACCACACATGTTGTCAGCCATGTTTTCTTACTGAAAGCATGAAACTAATATCCTGAATAATGATGATATAGGCCAATCTACATCCACCAATATTTACCTTCGGGAGTTGAGACAATTTACATGCTCTATAATCAGTATGAAGATATTATCCTGATGCTATGAATCCCGGCAAGTGTCAGCACAATATCGGTTTCATATAGCCTTTTTTTCTCCACATAATCATCAAACTTCTTTATTTATGCAAGACCTTAACTTGAAAAACTTAAGCTGATGGATTGTGGCATAATACTACATGTCAAGATAATCTTAAATAACCTAGGATATGGAAACATTGTGGACACAACAATAAACAAAATTAGGATAAGACATCAAGGTTCACAACTATTCATATGAATGTACTTTCATAAACCATGAAAATTAAACACAAGGTTCGAAGAATCGGCTTATAGCGAGATAGAATCGGTGGTATTTAATTGGAATCGGTCGAAACTGTCAAAATCGGTGGATCCATTCCAATGTCGGCCGATTCCAACACAATTATTGACAAATTGCAGCAAATTCAATAGTATTTTCTTGATGCTACAACGTAAAATTTTGATTAATTGATAGCGATTCCGTAGTGTTGTTTAGACTCTAATGGTCCTCTTAATCAAACATCACTAAATAGTAATTCAAATCTTATTCATTTTTGGTGCCTCATGGGTACAATGACTGTTCCTAAACCTGAGAGAATCCTATACTTACTCTTACTAAAGATTATTAAATACTTTTTTTCCCTTGCCAACAATCTCCAAAAGAGAAAATTTTGGAGGAAATATCAAAATTGGTAACAGAGCAATAATTTGTTAGATTAATTGCTTTTTAAAGCTTGATTTGTTAGAAAAAAAATTTACAAATAGTTACAAAATGAGCAATATTTTGTCGTCTCTGATATGAGTAATTAATATATTTAAGAAATGTATTAATGGTTAGAAAGTGGTTATCATGAATATAATTAAGTAGAATATAATAAGTTATTAGATTAATATATATTTGTTAGATTAATTATTTAAACTTACTTTGTTAGAAAAAATTGTTAAATCTTCGACACAAAATGGTTGTCATGAATATAATTAACTTAATTGTATTGTAATCTCTTTGTAAATATCCTATTAATTTATGTTTTTGTCAATTGCTTTCTATTGTAATGTTTTGTTCAAATCAAGGTTCTAAATATCGGATATCGGGATCGTATCGGATGTGAGTTTTTCATATCGGATATCAGATATCGGGGGAGATATCGGGGATACGCGCACATATCAGGCGTTCATATTAGACACTATATATAATGAAATATTGATAACTAAAAGTTGATTTAGAGTCATAGATATCATCTACCTAATAAAAATGATATAATATGCTTGCAAAGAAATAAAAAATAATGTACATTTGCACGCAGTCGTGCAATAAATAAGTTATTTCATATCGGGCGATATATCGGCCGATTTATCAGCCAATATTGGGCGATTTATGGCGATATTTTAAATATCGGCCGTTTTTTGCTGCAAACGATATGGTGAACGATTTTCCTATATCGTATCGGCAGCAGGCAAAAAGGAGAGATCGACGATATCTCAGCCGACTCGGTCGATATTTAAAACAGAGGTCCAAATGTAATTTAAATTCAATCAATCATTCTAAAAAAAATGTCATAATTCTACTAATTATCTCAACAATTCTTTAAGCATTTTAAATTTTTTTTGACCGAGACCAATATCATAAAGACAAAATGGCCAATATGGTCGACTCTGATACCTAAAACTGCCAGCCGATTCTTATTTTGATTCTTAGATTTCAAACCATGATTAAATACCATTGGTAAGCTAGTTCAAGGTTGGACACGTGTTGGATGTGTGAGAGATGTGTGCATCAAGTAGCATGTGTTGATCATATGCATGTCATACACGAATGTTGTGCTTTCCGGCTAGTGTCAGTGCACTATAGGTTTTCATATTCCCTTTTTTCATCAACATAATTATCTCACGTCTCTATTTATGCCAGATACCCAGTTAACTTGAAAAACTTGAGCTGATGGATTGTGGCATAATAAAACATGTGAAATTTTTTTATAGGTTTTCATACCGTGTCACATAACCACTTCGTAGAAAAGCCTAAGTTAATGGATTGTGGGCTAACAATATATATCAATTTAATACAACAATTAAGAACTACTATCGCTACTATCTTCTTGATTGAAATTCCTGACCCGTCTCTTCATTTGCTAATTCCTCCAGGGGGAAAAAATTCAATCTTCATGAACCATGGTGAAGCAGTAAATACAGTCCAGAGTTCAGCAGTTTTGTGTGCCAAATGGAAACAAAGAAAACTAAAGTACTAATAAAACAAGAGAATTTTGCTATTTTTCTTCATGGAACAAGTGATAATCATAACCTGCAAGAGGAGTAAACTAGGATCTGGATGAAGGGAATAAATTTGAAGATATTTTATAATTTGTACACCCCAATGTTGGATGAAAACTGACTAAATTAAGCTACAAAGAGTTGGGTCTGAAATTAAATAGAAAAGTTATTATAATCCATCTTTATGATCATATGAAAACACTTTGCTTCATTATTGTCATCACCAAAGAGTTTCTCCTTAAAATTTCATAGTATATCTTTAGTATTTAACTGCTCGCTCTGTTGTAACGGAATGCTTCTGCATATTCTTAACTAGACAATGGGCTTCATCACATCGAAGCTTCCTCACGTGAATTCAATAACAAAAATAGACTGCTCCTATTTCTTAATGCATGGAACTTAAGATAAATTTCTATAAAGTCATGAAGCAAATGACTTCTCATCCCCATCAAAGATAAAACAGTTATAAGGAACAAACCTTCGGTACTGGGGCAACAGTTCGTCTATGTTTAATTGAAAATCCAGATTTTGAATGTCTCAAAATAACTTGATGTTCATCCTCTGGATGATTTCCCTATATTAATAAAAGTAACAAATAGATATTTCATTAGGAGCATTATCATCCAAAGAAATAAGAATTCTAGATGAAACAAAATGAATAGAAGTCAAACAGAAATATACCAAGGTTACAGGATACTGCAGCAGCTCAATAGCATCTTCCAAAGTAATAGACTCTATTTCTTTCACCTAAAGTAGATGATCTACATTAGTTTCTAAAGTTCACGATAGATGATAAATGAACATAGATATAAATAAAAACAAATAACAACCTAGAGTCCCAAAAGAAAGAGAACAAACAGAAAGTACTAAGAGCAGCAAAAAAGAAAGAAAGAACGTATATATAGGACATAGTAGCTCCTCAAAGGAGTGGCCTATACACTGAGAATCATTAGAGACATCCATGCTTCCAGTTTTCATTGAATCAGCAGAGATATGTTTTCAAATAAAATTTCTGCATGCATAATTTTTTTCATTCTGAACATATCTAAGACAAATCAAATGAAGGTAGACATGAATGTCCCATAATTTTGATGATCATTGCTTCAATTTATCCTTCAAATTCTCAAATAGTAATAATCTCAACATTTGCATTTAAGACAAGGGTTTAGAAGATAATTCCAAGTGGTGAGCATGTGGTATATTATTAATTGCCATTTATACCAATATAATCTATGTCACTAGGTGATTCCTCTGCCCTCATCCTTCTAAATGTGTATGTACCTCTTGTCAACAACTTACCCTCATAAGCGACATAATTTAGTTTTAGGAGAAATAGTTTGAATGGACGCGACATAAATTTTTTCGTTCTCAACATATCTAACACAAATCAAATAGAGGTAGACATGAATATCCCCTAATTTTGAAGATCTTCAGATCAATGCTTCAATTTATTCCCTCAAATTCTCAAATAGTAATGAATAATCTCAACATTTGCATTTACTTATGGATTTAGAAGATAATTCTGAGTGGGTAGCATGTGGTATATTATTAATAGTCATTAATACCAACTATGATCTACGCCACTAGGTGATTCCTCCACCCTCATCCTTCTAAATGTGCATGTACCTTTTATCAACAACTTACCCTCATAAGCAACATAATTTAGTGTTAGGAGAATAGATTGAATAGACGCTTAATGAAACACATAGATTTACTGATAACGAAGGCTCACTATGATTACACTTTATTTATTTATACGCAGTTAATCAGGGTTAGGTACGCAGTAAGTACACCTACAGTTTATAAGGGTGGCTAAACAAAACCAACATCTGAAAGGGGCAACAAACTTATAATTCATGCTGAAAAAACAGTCCTTGCACACGCACACACATAAAAAGAAACTTATTCTGGATGCAAATCAATTAAAATGTAGTGACTGTTCTACATACATTACAAGGTTCTGCGCTAAATCTGTGATTTATTAATGTAAAAAATTGTTTAAAAATGTTAAACAGTCCGCTGCAAGCTCAATTGAGAAAATAATTATAAAAAAAATATAGAATTCGATTTTTGACTACACTTTACTCAATATTTTATAATGTTGCAAAAAGATAGTTGTCTTATATCTCTTCTTTCCTTCACTCTTCTTTTTCTTCTTCTTTATCATTTCCTCCATTGTTTTCCTCTCAAGACATCTAATTGATGAATATATGGTGCATCATTGAATTGGCATATCTCTATATTAGGCGACAAACAATTAGTTGAAGCAAAACCTGATCATGTGAGTCATGGATGAGAAAATACATCTGCACTGACGATGATGGTCAGTCCCCTAAGAATTAGATGAGCCAAAAAAAACAAATGGTATGAGGTGCTCATAGGATCTCTTTGCAGATTTAAAATGAAATTTATCCTGAAATTAGGAGGACCAACATAAGCCTGTTTTTCCAAATTTTCTTGCAGTCCTCGGCCCTTGACAGTGCTGCATACATGTGTTTGTGTGTGTGGGTGGTGGTGGTGTGATGGGTGGGGGCCACATTTCTGCTGGGTCCCCCTTGGTCCGCCCATGTCAACCACTGAAACAAGGCTAACACTTTTTTCCCCATTGATCCATATCGACATTGGTGAACAGTGCCATTGCCATCAAATACACTTCGAGCTATTTCAATCATACACAAACTTGAGGAAATGAAAAATTATAGATGCGTTAAACTTGCTCCATAACTTTGAGAGCGTGTATAGTCTGAACTAAGAGTACATCATATACATGGACAGACACATGAAGAGAAAAGCGAGGAGCCAAATTCGGTAAAGTGCTTTGTTTATTTTATTAGGCTCTTTCAACTTATTCCTAGAGTGGAAAGGTAGCATGCGCTATACAAATTTTCTCCAAGTCCACATAATTATCCATTTCTTGAAAGAAGAACAAAAACACCAATCCACTATCCACTACCTTACATGTAGATATTTTCATACGGTTGTTTCTGATCCTAATTGTTATGGTAATTGACCCCAACAGAAAGGGAAGGCTTATGAGAGGGAAAAGTTAAAACAGATATGTTTGTACAGAATGCATGGATCCATGCAGACGTAGATTCGATATGGGCAGATGACTGATCCTAAAACAACTATATTTTGAGCTTGCAACACGCGCACGCGCGCGCGCGCGCGCGCACACACATCACAGGAGGTCAGGATGGGTCACTCCCTAAAGCCTTCTGAAGCCTAAATTAAATCCCACTTTAAATTAAGAGGTAGTTAGAGAGTAAATGTTGCCTACCTGAGGGTGTAGGGGGGGCGTAGTATATTTATAAGGAAGATTTGAAGGCGGTAGTTTAGGCATCTCAAGTGGGGTTTCAGGATATGTACCAGCCATAAAGAGCTGATCAAAAGTTTCTACAATGAAAGACTACTTTCAATTGTGGGAGCTCCTAATAGGCATTGAAGATTAGGCCTCAAGGTGGGTTGTGACAATGAACTTCGAGCTCCGCCTCGAGCCCCTGGCCCAATGTTGTCCCAACCTTCCCAAAGAAAATTGGTGGACTAAGCCTTAGCTCAAGCCTTGGGTTGCAAATTTGGCTACAGACGAGGTCAGGGGGCTATGGAATTGGTAAAGCCTTACCCTCATGCCTACTAATATTTTTTTTTTTAAACTAGGCTGAGGCAAATGATATATACTAACAAGATCAGAACAAGAATGCTCCATTTACCATTTTAGTTAAGATTTCTAATGTCTCATTTTTAATATTGATGGTAAACTACATAATTTCTGCTCCGTATGCTCTCGCATGCTGGCTCCACCCTTGTGTAGAGATGTATTGCAAATAAGAGACTTAGGAATATGGATTATGGGATATGTCAAGAGATGGCTGATTATGCAAAACTATTTTACATAAGTACGACAAAGTTTATGTTGAACATTTTAATGAATTAGGTTTTTTTTTTTTTTACAAATGCCAGTCCTATAACAGCAAATAAGTTTGTGCTGATCACCAAAACATTCATACTTTTCAAAAACAAAAGTAGTAGAATACCTCAGCAACAGAAGCTCTTTTGGGTGAGTAACCTTTCCTATCTTCTCCTAGCTGGACATAGTATCCGTATGGACCATTCTTCAAGAAAATCTAGAGAAGAAAATAAGGTAATCATTCGTTAATATTCACAATATATGGAAATGTTCGACAAGCTTGTGCATCATCCTTCACTGCACAGGGAAAATCATTTTTAAGATTTGTCAAAATAACCTTTTCATCTGAACCAGGATTGTGGCCTAGAAACTTTGGTGGAAACGACTTCTCTGGCTTCACAGAAGGAACATCTCCATCTTCTTCACTATATATTGTCAATGCAGTGTGCCTGCAATCCATTGGTTAATTAGGTTGTTTATTTATTTAAAAGAAAAGAAGATGAAACTCTCACATAACTGTGAGCAAGGGTACCATATGGAATATCATAACTTCCACAGACAATATCATAAATATGCAAAGAAGTATGAAGCAAATGTGGTATCAACACCAACACATTTTACTTCTGATGCATAATATATTAACCAAATGACAGATAATCTCATTTAATGTCAGAAAATCCCTCACTTTGTCAGGAAATTTGCTTAAACAAGCTAGAGTCTGTAAGCCTCGAGGCCCAAGTGAACTGGAACCTTGAGAAAGATCAAGCTGTTGGACCCTTGCACTTCCAGAAATTAAACTAACAATATGTTGCCGACAATATGATCAACTTTTCTATAGCCTGTGATACTACATATTCTTGAAATACTGATATATTCTACTTTCTAAAAGCCTTTTAAAATAATACATGATAGCAGAGGAAAATAAATTGCATGATCCCGTGGAGAATAGAAACCCTAGAATTGGAATTGATTTATTAACATAAGAGAAGGTACAAGGTATATATAAAAGACAAGGCGGGTATATGGGTATATGGGTAACAACCCAATAATCCAATAACAATAACTAATCTTAACACTCCCCCTCAAGTTGGAGCACAGAGATCTAACATGCCCAGCTTGCTACATAAATTAGAAAAAACACATCTTCTAAACAAAATTTTCCTAAACAAAAATTAAGAAACAAATACAAAATTAATAATTTTATGCCACACTGTTGAATCTTCAATGTCGACGCTAAAGTTGCCAATTAAACCAAACCTTCATGCAAAAAGTTAATAGTCATCACCGTCTTGGATACAAATAGGATTTTAGAGTTTCCTAAACTCACTGGAAAGAGAGGTTTTGAGAGATTCTCGAACTCAGTAAGAAAAATTTTGGGAGATCCTCAAACTCAGTAGTAATAGATACCCGCGGTAGATGTAAAATTGATCGGTAGCAATAGAAATCGGCAAGAGTAACAAAAATAACCAACACAATCTGATAATTCAACAACAAAAGAAGTTAATGAAGAAAGATAGTAGATTAGGTGACATTTGATGACGGCTAGGGTTTTAAAACTTGAAGGAGAAAAATACTTTTTTGAGGGGGATGAACAGTACCCACGGTACTATTCACGATGAACAACACTGTCGCGGGACAGTTTTCACGTGAACAATAAAACTTTTTTTTTAAAGAAGGTGATGATGGAACATAGCAGAATTAAAGATTAGCAAGAGTTGCAGAGCAGAAACAGATTCAGAATCATAACATAATCAGAACCAAAATAGAACTAGAATCAAAACCCAAAAACAGAATCAGAATCAGAATCAGAACCAGAATCAGATCATACAGGGCATTGACAGCGGATTTAGATGAAGTAGATGGCTCTGACTTGGACTGGAGATGCAAATGAGGACTCCTGAGGACTTAGGAATCCTCGACGAGGACCCATGGTGGCCTTGAGGGCCTCGACGAGGCCCTGTGTGGCCTCAAGTGCCCAAAGCGAGGGTCGCAATGCTCGACGAAGACTCTGGAGGCCTTGTTGAGTGCAGGCGCAGGCGTAGGAAGTCTCGCAAGGTGAAGAGAGGTGAGGCAGGGTTGTTAGAGATAGCAGAGGGGAAGAAGAGAGTGAGACGGCTAGTTTTATTTGCTCTGATACCATATAAAGAAATAGAAACCCTAAAATTTGAATTGATTTATTAACATAAGAGAAGGTACAAGATATATATAGAAGACAAGGTGGGTAAATGGGTAACAACCTAATAACCCAATACTAATAACTAATCTTAACAATCCCTTTTCCATGAAATGGTCGAGTCCAGGCATAATTTGTATAATTTATTTTTGTTAAAAGAAAGTAGAGTACAAAGGTCAGCTAGAAAAAAGTATTTATCACAATGCTTATAAAATGTTGAGTATTTCATTTCATTTAATACTTTCAGAATTTGAGAGCAAAAGATTTGATAGAATTATATATTCTCTATTATTTATAGGCAATTACAAATACAACTCATAATCTATGTAGGACTTCTAAAGATATAAAAACTCCTAATAAAATAAGAAACCAACTAATCAAGAGTTTAACACCCCCTTAAGCTGGAGCATAGATATCTATCATACTCAGCTTGTTACATAAGTACGAGAAAATTTTAAGAAAAATAGGTTTTGTAAATATATCTACAAGCTCTTCAGAAGACAGAGTGAATAAAGTAAAAAATCAACTTCCGAGAGACCGCATCACGAACAAAATTGCAGTCCACCTCTATGTGCTTGGTCCTCTCATGAAAAATTGAAATGCTAGTTATGTAAATAACAGCCTCGTTATCACAATACATAGGCATTGGATCATTCACATTGAATCTGAGTTCTCACAACACGGATTTCAGCCACATCATCTCACATGATGTATGAGTCATCGCTCTATTCTCTGTTTCAGCACTGAAACGAGACACAACATTCTGCTTCTTACTCTTCCAAGTAACTGACTATATGTCCAATATAAGTGCAGTAGTCATAAGTAGACTTTCTATCTCTTTTATCCCCTACATAGCTAGAATAAGAAAAAACTTCAATCCCACACATGTTCATAATTTTTATACAACAGTTCTTTACTAGGAGATCTTTGATGTATCCCAGAATTCACAAGGCAGCCTTCTAAAGAACTTTCTAGGCTTGTACATAATTGACTCACTAATCCAACAGCTAGGCAATATCCAAATGTTGTAACTGTGCGATAGAAAAGTTTACCTACGAGTCTTCTATACTGCGAAATATCTAAAAAGGAGATCCAATCTCATCTCATAAATCAACATCAATATCCATGGGAGTACACACTGGCTTGCAGCCAAGTAATCCAGTCTTCGATATTAAATCCAAAGCATACTTCTTTGAGAAAGAACTACTCCATGTTTACTATAAGCAATTTCAATCCCAAGAAAATATGTTAGTCTGCCCATGTTTTTGGTCACAAACTGTCTTAATATACTTTTTAGTTTTTCCAATACCATCAAACATCACTCTCAGTTAGTAGGATGTCATCGACATAAACAATAAGAGTTACAATACCTGAAGAAGTTCTGCAAATGAAGAGAGAATAATCAAAATAATACTTCTGAAACCCTACTTCAGAGATAATACGACTGAACTTATCAAACCAAGTTCGCAGACTTTGTTTAGCATCATATATCGCTTTCTTGAACTTGCACACATACTTTCCCCCTAAGCAACATACCCCGGAGGTTGTTCCATATAGACCTCCTTCTTAAGATCACCATACAAGATGGTATTCTTCAGGTCTAGTTGAAACATCAGGCACTATTGGTTAACAACCAGAGAAAATAAGACAAAGATGGAGACAAGTCACATGAGAAGTCTCCAGATAATCTACTCCATAAGTCTGAGCAAAGCCACGAGCAACTAGACAAGCTTTATATTTGTCCACTGTCATCGAACTATACTTGATAGTAGATACTCAGCAGCAATTATAGATAGTCCAGATGAAGTAGGCAAAAGATCTCAAGTTTGACGTGAGATAAGAGCATCTATCTCATCATCCATGGCATGTTGTTATTTCAGGTAAATTATGCTTCCTGATAAGACTTAGATATACAAACAGAAGACAGACAAAATAAACTGATGAGACAGTAAAGTAAGACGATTATAGGAAATAAAATTGAAAATAGAATGTTAAGCACAAAATCGTTTACCCTTTCAATGAGCAATAGGAAGATCCAAGTCTAAAGGAGAAAAACTATCCATCTTAAAATAGAAAGTGGAGAATACTAAGTAGATACAAAATGAGGAGGATCAGGAGCAGCAACTATAGATTCTAGATCCAGTAGGGAGTGAAATAAAGACCATATTCTTGGGACTTCTAGTATACACATGTAATGGTTTAGATACAATCTCTTTCTCTAAATCTCTAGAATTAGGCATAGACTGAGGTAGAGGAGCAGAAGTATAAAACTTACAATGTACAGGATCAAAACATCTATAGCCTCCTCAACACTATTATGAGAGGAAAGATTTCAGAGAGTTACAGAGTCCTCCCTTACACTATTATTTATAGGCAATTACAAATATAACTGATAATCTAAGTAGGACTCCTAAAGATATAAACACTTCAAATAAAATAGAAACTAACTAATCAAGATTTAACAAATACTATATAAGTTATAAGAGAATTTCATACTTTATGTTTATTTCTTTTTGGTTAATGTGTTCTAAAGAGGAAACCAAACAACTACAATTTACAAACTAGGCCATTGACACTTACACTGACCAAATGCAAACCCGGCTTGGAATACCCAGTCTATTCCCATGCCACCATTAGACACTAGAAATTATGCACACCCTGACTTAATACTGTACTAATCAGGGCTGAAATTTAGACCAGTCAACATGTCTATTCTATACTCGTACAACATTTGAATGCAATTCCGCAATTAATAATGTTAAGAGGATGATCCATTCTACTTTTCTAGAAACCTCGTTAAATATGTATTAACCAGCTTCATTATATATTCTAGCTAGGAGCAAGATGCTTAAGACTCTACTACATAACAAAAACAGGCCCGAAGCCTCCCAAGCGCATGGGCAGACAAAAATTGTAGCCCGCTGTTTCCCCCTCTAAATGATCTTATTTGTTTCATTTCCTTGAACACTTCAAAAAAGACATGGATTGAAGTATTGTGATGAGGATATTTAACCCTTTTACGTCATCTGAGAAGGAAATAAGCTCATTGATTTTATACTTTTAAAAGAAAAGTCCAGAACACATATACTTTGGGTGAAGTTCTTCCTTACCAAGTTACCCCAAAGGGGTCAGTTATTATTGCAGTAACTTCCAACGAACTTTTCTGTGTTTTGGTTCTTTCATGGTTCTATCACTTCGCTAGAAATTTGCCTAAGTGGCCCTGATGACAAGGAACTCTAATTCTGCTTTAGACTGATGGCAGTCATCAGTAACGTGCCCATGATCACCATAAAATTTGTGGTACATTCCCCTTGTGGGGTTCAGTTTTAACTTGCAACCCATTCAACATACTTTTAATCCTTGATTTGTAGAATCTTTTTGGATCTTAGCATGTGGAGCTTGATGTAACTCTTGAATTTCATTTAAGAGCTTTTCTCTCTTTTCGAATTCTTATCTTTACGTCTCTACTTGTAGTCTTTTTACCATCTTCTCATCACTCTTTCTATTTTTGTCTTGGCTTGCCTCGTCTTGCTTATTTTGGGTACACCTCTTTTGCAACAACAAAGTGGTTCAAGTCAGAGAGTAGGTTGGTAAAGTCTTCTAGAGGATTCACGACAAGAAGAGTGACAGAGTGAACCATGACTCTCAAAGCTTATTCAGGGGAGCTTCTTTGCCTGCTGGATTGTTCATCCCTCCCTTGTCATATGGTTGGTAAGTCGTTTTGGGAGGTTCCCTGCTACTTGTGATGAAATGTTAGGTGAATTGTCTGGTGATCTAGTGGAAAGAGTTGATAAAGTGTAGTTACTGAATAGATAACTAATCTTTAGTCTTCAGGGTGGGTGGCTAGGATGTTCTGGAATAGTACAACACCAAGAGCTCCATGAAGAAGCATCATCATGAGAAGGTGTCCACATGATCTGTTGGGTTTTCCTCCTAAATGTCAGACCCAGGCATATTGAAAACTTTGTAGAGGTTCCCTTATGATTTCTAGGGTAAAGCAAACTCCTTCAGCTGTTGAAGTCACCCCTCATGACTTTCTCCGTCATATTCTTGATTAGCTCTGCTACTCGTTGTTTGATCTTATCACCTCCTTAAGCACAAGGAACATATCGTCCCTCAAGTGCCCATCATGTGAGGACTCATCACTTCTGAGAACTTGCTCATCACCTCCAATCTTCTATGCTTGTGACGAGTTATAGTGAGGCTTCCACGTCAACGTATTCACTCCCCACTTGCATTATTACTCTCTGCCACAATTACAATTCAGAGAGTCTATTGAAGTCAAACATATTATTTTGAGTTGAGGCTCCAGCTTTGGAGGTGGGATCTCTCCCCCTGAAACTAGATGCTGGGAGCAGTCTTACTTACGGTTGGGAGCAACATTGTTCGATTTAACCTATGCAACTCATGACACAAAGTTAAACCAACATCTGTTTTGCTTGACTCTCAGTGAGAGGTAGTTTTGTTCAGTCGAAAGGCCTCTCTGTTGAAACTAGATGTTTTGTCATGCAAAGATTCCTGTTTAGGTCTTGAGAGGTTCCTTTGTCATAATAAAGAATGTAAGGTCTAGTTTTCTTCTTTCTAGCAATCTCCAAGTTCCTTGGATCTGCTCAATAACAAAGATTGGTTGAAAACATATCAAGCCTGTTTATAGAAGGTAAGACAGAACATGAATGTAGAGGTGTTCATAACATTCCTCTCAAATTGCGCCATGCTAATCAAGGCAGTTCAAACTCATTAACACTAAGGTTCTAAATATCGGATATCAGAATCCTATCGGATAGAGGTTTTTCCTATCGGATATCGGGGGAGATATCGGGGATACACGCGCATATCGGGCATTCATATCAGACACTATATATAATGAAATATTGATAACTAAAAATTGGTTTAGAGTCATAGATATCATCTACCTAATAAAAAAGATGTAATATGCTTGCAAAGACAGTAAAAAACAATGTACATTTGCACGCAGTCGTGTAATAAATAAGTTATTTCATATCGGACGATTATCGGGCGATTTATCGGCCGATTTTTCAAATATCCATTTTTTGCTGCAAACGATATGGCGAACGATTTCCACATATCGTATCGGTAGCAGGTAAAAAAAAGGAGATATCGGCCGATATCTCGGCCGATATTTAAAACAAGGATTATCACATACCCTGGATGCAAGATCTTTCATCAATTCATTATGTGTATAATAACCCATGTAACCAATTGGACAAGAGATGTGATAGCATTTGGTGCTAGCCTTGCTGCCTAGTGTTTCCATCTGGGGCCTTCGACTCATGATAGACGTCCGATCATTTCTCACCACAACAAGCTCATCGCATAACTAAGTGCTTTAGTATGCTTTTTGACAAAGGGCTCTTCATTGTTCCGTTCCTGTCTTTTCTAGAGATTTAAGAATGTCCAAAGTGATGTCTACCCACCAATGATAATTATTGAAAAATTCTGTAAACACCCACACAACTCCATTATCCTTGTGTATAGAAAGATATTACATTTTAAAGAAGATTTCTTCCCATGAATCCTAGCATACACTCTTTCCAAGTCCACAAAATACGTGAGCGCCACTGTACCTTCTCACACTATGACTACATCCCAACATTGCAGTCTAGATATTCAAATCCCCAAGAAATTGATCTAATTCAGCAAAGGAAACCAGATGGGTGTAAGATAGACAAGTATGCATCAGGGCTCTAATCAATTTTCAGCGGGTTCGGGCTATATGTTCTCTTGTAGAAACAAAATTAAAAATGAATTGTCATATAAATCTCACTGACTTCATATTCACATTTATGTCATGAAGAATAGGAAACTTCACAAATAAAAATATACAAAAAGGAAATAAGTAAATTAATATTGATAAAACAGGGTACTCACTTGCATTTAGGGTATTGATCACACCCAATAAAATAACCAGAACCAAACCTACTGACTTTAAATCTCAAAGTGCCAACCGAACAACTGCAGAATTTGCAAGCCAAACAACTGCAGTCAGTATGTTTCTCAATTGAAATAGTAGTTATGAGAAAGGCACGCTTGCACTTTCCACAAGTTAAGGTGCAGAAAGCAAGATGTCAAAATTTAGAGCAAGAGCGAGATATTGTCCCTGCGATTGACAAAGAATAATGAGGATAATTGCATGTTAATCTCTACTTATTATAATGGAAGCCTTTGGTGGTCTATAATTTGCAATTGCATATGGATTCACATTCGACTCATGGCTCATGCCTTGAAAAGATATTAAAGTTCTATCAAATTTCTAAATAGCCTTGAAATTTTTCATTATGTCGCTATTGTGAGAGTGAGTCATATTGCAATCGAAATATTTAAGTATGTTGCTGGAGAGTGTGCTGGAGAGTGAGTCATATTATTTTCTTAAGAGACCTTTGATTAGAGAGGATCATATTTAAAAACACCCAGAAAGTTATGCAAAAAAAACTCTAGTTGTCGTAACTAAAACCCAATTCAATAGACTGAAATCTCAGAAGTAGAAATGCATTTCAAATACATCAGGTTTACTGATGAAACAGACCAAATATAAAACTAAAAATCAGAACTAATCTCTTTCACCAAAATGTGAGTACATCATGTATGATACCAGAAAAAAGACTGCAAAAATGACCCCATGATTTATTCTAGAAAGATCCAACAGTTGACCAGATTAATTTCAAGGTTACTCAATCTAAATAACCAAAACAAAAAGTGTTAGATCGTTAATTGACATTTGAAGAGATTCTTCTATTACTCAAAAGGGTCATACCCGTTTCCGACTGAGAGCACCTTTTTTTCAATTAAAAAATAATTGTCAAAGGGAATTAAAAGGCACTGCATTTTTTTTTTGAATTCCTAAACACAAGTATTTCATGAGTAATTATGGGCAAAATTACTCTAGTGAATCACCTTATGCAATTTTAACCCGGGATGCATACGACTGAAAGCCTGCGAAATGTCTGAATCAAAACATAATTGCCTATTCTAAGCACATGGTGAACTGGTATTCCTATTACGAACATCATGTCAAGTCTTGTCTTGTTCCTTGAATTCAGTTTAAAAGCCTTGGAAAATGATAGATGGTTCTTCCCTGGTCAGAAGCTTATACTGCATAACTGTTTAATCTTCTAAAATTTGCCACAATCTCACCTTCTAAATTCCTTGTCTTGCCCAAATCTTTTCTAATTGGAACCTCACTGGGAGATTTCACAATTAGTTTGCAGAGAATAGTTGGTCATTAAAACTTGTACCATATTTCTCTATAGCCTTTATGAGTTGCTCCACAAGAAGCCAAATCGGAAGGATAAAGATCGGAATGATTTACTAATATTTTGTATCAGTTTATCAAATGCAATGGAGCAAATATATCAACTTATTTTAAACTGGAATTTTAGGTGGTTCAAGGCATTTTCAGCGGTTGATGGAAATCAAGGTTGCTGAAGTGTGAGGCTAACATTCATTACCATAATCATCATCACCTTCTCCCATTACGGCTTCATTACCAGCATTCAGTACCATAAAACCTCAAGTGTGGTATGGTGCATGACTCAGAGTTGAGAAAGCATCACAAAAGATTTGTAGCCTTTTACGGTGTCAACCGTCAACAATGAGGCGAACCCTTGATGACTTGTCTCAAATTTACAGGGCTAAGGCATACATAATGGGGCATGTCATAAAACCTTTAATGCCATTAGGCAAGTAGGTGCACTGAACCTTTTTTGGTCATTTCGTTTTAATTCATGTAAGGAAGGTGCAATCCTTTGAATTCCCTAGTCTGTGAATGAGTCTTGACTGTGAAAGAGTCCACAAAGTGGCAAGATAATAAGATTCAGTATACGGTAGTGTATCCGAAGCACAAAGTAAGCCAAACATCACAATGAAACCACAAATGCAGTAAGGCAGAGGGTGACATTGTTATAAAGGGGAAAAAGGTTAGGCAGCTACCTATACAGGATACGCTAGGGTAATACCTAGGTCAACAGCAGCTAGGTTAACAGGTCCACTCTGCAGAGATTTCAGACAAGCATTAGGAAAAATATATACACCATAGTAAACAATGTTTCTACACAAACATACTTGTAATTGATATCACATACAGTTTCTAATACAAATAGATTTATTTTCCATCATCCCTCTTTATCCTTCATCCTTTCTCACCAGCAATTAACATTCATACTGATAATGGTTTTGTTTTCCAAGTGCCATGCAGTCCTTGTTCAAAGATATTGGTACTATTCATCAACATAGTTGTGTCGCAGCACCTCGACTAAATGGTGTTGTTGACCATAAACGTTGACATATTTAAAATGTTACCCGCACTTCGCGAACACAATTTGGTCTACCAACTAAATTTTGGGGACATTGTCTTCTAACTTTGCGTGTATCCCATAAGCTAAGCCCCATCCCTCTTCTCAATAGCCAAAGTCCTCATAAAGTCATCTTCCATAAGCAACTAAGTTATAGTCATTTAGGTTTTTTTCCTTTTTGTTGTGTGTACTGTTCACTTGCATCATGACAAGTTTGCCCCCATGTGCTAGACATTACATATTACACACAATAGAAAACCATGACCAAAGTGTATGGCCCAAAATGATCCCTCACTTAAATGCGAAGGGATGCATAAAGTTAAGACATTTTAGATTTAGAAAATTCACCCTACGAGATAAAGCTTTTTGTCCCTAGGTTCAAGACTTCCAATAGATTCAAAATTCTATTGTTAATTACCCTCTGTTCAGGAGAACCTTCGATTAAGGGTCAAACGAAATACCTTCGATTATGAATCAAAGAAAGCTCATGCAGATATACCCTTGCAAACTTAATTTTTTCAATACTCCAAGGTTTTATAAATATAAATGAATGATATACTAATTTTCTCGAGGAGGATTTGTGCAAATAAAAAGAAAAGAACAAAAAAGAAATCTATTGAAAAGACTATTATTTAGAAAAATAGATTCACAACGGCATCAAAATAATAATACTTTAATAAATAATATGTTAAAATGATTATATCAGCTGATATGCAAGCTGGAAGTTCTAATAAAAATGATAGATCTGTATCTTTTATTCTTATATTTTCTATTATTTTCCGTAAAAGATGCATAAATTGTATTTGCAACATAAACTTTTCACAAGGTTTATATAAAAAAAATGATACTTCGAGGGTATACATGCAGAATTTGAATTGGCATGTGAACATATTATAGGCATTTTTTTTCATATTGAGAAAATTTGTAATGGTAGGGATATAGCTACAAATTCTTTGAATTTAAAAGGGCATACATGAAAATGGAGATTTTGAGGGGTAAATAAGCAAAAAGCCAAGTTTTTGAGAGTATATATATGCAAAAAACCCAAGTTTCTTTTTTGTTTTTTGGAGTGATGAAGCTCGTGTTTTTGGAGCAATAAAGCTCTTGATTGTCGAGCAGTAAACTTTGTTTTTCTGAAGGGTCAAGCTCGTATTATTGAGCAATAAAGCTCTTTAGTTTCATCGAGCAGTAAAGTTCACTTTTATTTACGGATAAAGCTCTTGATTGCTGAACCTTTCTTCTTTTTCTTTTATTTTCTTTTTCTTTTCTTTTCTTTTTCTTTTCTGCTGCACCTCTTTCTTGCTCTTTGGTTCTTTTCTTTCTTTTTTTCTCTCAATGTTTGTGTGTATGATGTTCTTCTTTTTTAACCTGGCTACTTCTTTTTATAGGCCAAATTAGTTAAGAGTTTGTTCTTATCCATTCAACCTATTCAAGTTTTGAATTCATCATTTAAATTTGCTACCCAAACTAAATGATCTGCTCCAACCCTCTCGTATCTTCACATATCTCTCAAAGCTAATTCCTGTTTTGTTTTGTGCAGGAATGGCAGAGGATTAAAAAATGACTCTAAGTAGAGTTATGGATAGGAGCAGGCCAGGTTTTATTCGTAACTCAGAAAACTTGGGAAGACACTGAACTTGTGATTGGATAAAAGCAGGATGAAATATGAACAGATTAGAAAAAATTTCAGATTCAAATTAGAGATAAGAATGGATCAGTTCATTGTCACCACCTTTTCTTTTGTAATTTGAATAGAAATCTCAATGTTTTCACTACAAGATGGGGCTTAAATCAAGTTCAGAGGCTGTGTAAATCCAGACTGCAACAAGAACTAAACATTTAGTTAATTTATATTCAAATTTCAATGGACTTCTAATCTTATCTGATGTTTGGGTTTGACTGACTTGGATGAGAACAGGTCGAGATCCATAGGATTCCAAGGACTCCGAATTTTAGATCAGTCTTACCCCCCTTTGAATATGATGTTTGGATAAAGATAAGCCATCCAAGTAGACAAGAAACCAAGCTTAAAGATGGTATGTTGTACTTCATTCACAGGGAAGATGATGGGGTCAGAAAATTTTAATTTAGTCCCTGTAATGGCTGGCATTATTTTATAAGTCCATATTCGACTATTAGTGTATAATTTTAATTGGATCCTTGCAATGTCAAATGGGCTAGTTATAATTGAATCCTTCAACACAAAGATTCTATTGTGATCAAAGATGTATAACGAAAATATATTTCTAAAAGTAGTAGCAGTGTTCTAAAAAAATGTTTTAAGCGGCCGATTAATCGTCCGCTTAAATGTTTTCGGCCTGAAACCGAGCAGAACTTGAAGAAAGCGGTCCGATTACTCGGCTAGGCGATTAATTCGCTTAAGCGATGATTAAGCGTTTAATCGGTGATTAATTAGTGTCCGTTTAAACGTTATTCAATCATTTTCTAAATGGATTCAAATTTCAAACCCATTAAACTAACTGAACTCAAACCCGATCCAATAATTGAGGATATAAATTATCACGTGTTAGAGAATTAGGACTCGCGAGCCCTAAATTTATCTGCATTCTCAATCCTCTTGTGACGACGAAGCTCCTGAATCTCACGAAGAACCTCTCGATGCTCATGACAATGAGATGACGAAACTCCCGAAGTCCTGATTTTATCTGAAGTTCCCGAAGCTCACAGCGTTGACGATCCTCCTGGGGATTAAAGCTCCCGAAGCTCGACAACGAAGAAGTTCACAAAGCGCTGATCCTCCTGTGGCGAACTCCCCCTTCTACGACGACCTCCCCTTACAGTTGATCCTTCCACTGCGACCTCCCTCTTTGTCGACAAAGACCTCCCCCTGCGATTAGCTCTCTGGTCAGCAGAAAGCGTTAACGGCGACCTCATGCGTCGACGATGACCTCTCTTTGGTCAGCTCTCTCCCCCTCGCGTGCACGTATTTTGCTCAGGTTTTTACAAATGGTCTTTATTTCTTTTAATAGGTTGATGAGTGCCTCAAGGGTGAGAAGGATAGAGTTACACATTACTTGCAGTTGTATCTAGCAGTGAATCAAAGTTGTTGGAAATATGTTTTTTTTGAAAGAAATACATATATTTGTTCATCTAAAAGTATTTTTTAACTATAGTTGTTGGAGGTGGAGGTACATTGATGTACTTTAAACTGATTGTCATTATTACTTTTAAATGCTTCTTAGTACTAGCAATTTAATTTTTCAAGTTATGTTTACTATATCTTTTATGCTTTTTTGGATTTTATAGAACTCATATTTCCATGTTTTTAGTATTATAATATTATTATATATTATAATAATAATAAAACGTGTAATCCGTTTAATCACCGTTTAAACCGTTTAAGCATTATGCGCTCTCGGACCGCTCGCGTACTGAAACCGCTTTTTAGAACATTGAGTAGTAGTTATAATACTATGAGAGATCTGCTAGAGATTCCTGTTTGGTCAAACAATTCTTGATGTTGATGGAATATGCTAATGATGGTCTGCTTCATTGGCACAATTACTCTTAACTCAATGTATATAAGAGCCACACAACATCCTGCCTACGAATGCCTTTGGCATTTTCATATTGTAATTAGGAGTTGTTATGTATTTAAGAGTAATTACTTAATTAGGAATAGTTATTTAATTAGGAGTCATATTGCTACATGTTATTAGGAGTCCTATTTCTATTAGGAGTTGTAATTGTATTTCCTATAAATAAGAATATAAGAGAATACTCATTAACTCTCTAACTTTTATAATCTAAATATTTTTAATAGTATCAGAGCCCTAAGGTTCTTGATCCTTCACAACCTTCATCATCATCATCATCATCATCATCATCATCATCATCTCTGTTGGCCATCAAAAGATCATCATCGACATCTTCTTTCTGTTTCTTCATCTTTTCTTTTTCTTCCTGTTCAAATCTGATCTGGAAGTAAAAAGAAAAAGAAATAGAAAAGGAACAACTATTTACCGTTCACTGTGAACACCATGAACAATAATAGTAAAGAAAGAAAAGGAGGAGGTTTGATGTTTTTTAGGTTATGCTCTTTAAGATTATGTATTCTTTTTGAATAGTTGAGAGTTTGGTGATTTATATGAATTATTTTAGATCCCGAGTCAGGATCGTTTGTTCGGGTTATTTATTGGGTATTTAGATCCTGAGGAACATTTGCAGGGGGATTCTGGCGTGTTTAGATCTGAGGGGGGAACGTTTGCTTGGTTATTTTGGCATGTTTACAACCTGAGGGAGGCTCATTTGCCTGGGCATTTTGGCAAAGGAGAGGATTTGTTTCAGAATAGAGTTTAGGAGTATGACACAAGAGAAGTATACACGCCAGAAATTTCAGAGGTTTTAGCATTTTCAACAGTTTTGAATATTTCAACAATTTCAAACTACCTAGATGTCATCTTTTAAACAACTTGGTCAACAATTTCAGATATTTAAGGCTATCCCCATGTCATCTTCTTCCTCCACTACTCTGACCCAGAGGTAACTCCATAACTTGTCTAACATCATCTTTTTTACGCACGTGGGTTATACATTCAGGAGCTTCAGAACATATGACTGGAAACCATATTGTCATCTCTTGATTCTAGTTCTTTTCATCCATTGGTGATATTGACAAATGGTTCCATATCCTCTGTACAAAGTATAGGTGTTGTAACGTTACATCATTATTATCTCTGTCATTTGTGCTTTATGTTCTAAAGTTTCTCTCTAATTTGTTATCAATCATTAGGATAACTAAATCGTTAAATTGCTCAGATATTCTTTCCCATGCATTGTGTATTTCAAAAATTTGCAACAAAGAAGACGATTGGCACATGGCGTAAGTGTGGACGATCTTATTATCTGGACTTGGATTCCAAACCACTAGCACGTTCTAACTTTGTATATGCTTTTGATCAGTATTATTGGTTAGGACATCCATCTTTACAAGCTTTGAAATTTTCAGTTCCCGAGTTAAATCATGTTACGTCTTTAGATTGTGAGTCATGTCAACTAGGTACGCATCATCATGTGTCTTATCCAAATAGAGTCAATAAAAAGGCTAACAACCCATTTGTTTTAATTCATTCAGATGTATATAGGGTCCTTATCCAATAAGGTCAAAACTCGCTTTCAAGTTTTTATAATTTTTATGGATAATTATTCTCGAGTCACTCGAATGTATTTAATAAAAATTATTCTGAATTGTTTTCTATCTTTCAAAACTTTTGTTCTAAAGTAAAAAAAAAAACAATTTAATACCTCTATAAAAATATTAAGAATTAATAGTGCTAAAGAACTTTTTAGTTCATGTTTTCAAACATTATGTCTCAATATAATATTATGCATCAGTCCTCTTGTTCATTTACCACTCAATAAAATAGTGATGTGGGACAAAAGAGTGAAATTTAGGGTTTTGTGGTGGGATTTTGTAGAATTGGGGAAGAACAGAAATTTTGGGCGTTGGGTATGACCACGGATCGCAACCTGGGCCTCAGCTTCACCGCCTGGTTCGATTAAACCATTAGATTAATTCAAATATATAAATTTCCATTGGGAAATAGATTTTAAGCAGATAATCATCATTATTCAAAATGATGTGGGACGGAAGAGTGAAATTTAGGGTTTTGTGGAGAGATTTTGTAGAATTGGGGAAGAACAGAAAATTTAGGGGTTGGGTATGACCATAGATCGCAATCCGGGCATTGGCTTCACTGCCTAGTTCGATTAATCCATGAGATTAATTCAAACAATACAAATTTTCATTAAGAAAAAAATTGTAAGTAGATAATCATTATTATTTCAGAAATCTAATATATGGCTCTATATATAGCCTACAAAACATGCACCGCACATTTAATTATTGATATGATCAAATCTACTCAAATTTAACCCAAATTAACTCCTAATTCATAACAAAATTTATCCAAATCTAAACTAAATAAAAATCTAAACCATACCAAATCAAATTAAATCTTCTTCAAATCTAAATCAATGTTTAAAATAACGATAACGTAACAATAACATTTTTTATTTGTTATGTTAACATAGGTTATAACATAACGCATAACGCAGGTTACACGATTTAATATTTTTTAATAAAAATAAATATATATATATATATATATACTATATTTAAGAATTTTTATAAACAGAAAAATAATTTTAAAAAATCTAAAAAATATCAAAACAATATATAACACATTTAACAATTCTCACAACAATTTTTAGCAGGCATCGAGGAACTGAGGTGCTCCGATATCGTGTGCTTCCTCGTCAATTTAAGAGAGATCAGAGAGATATCAACGAAGAATTTCTCGTTAATTGAATAGTGCGGCTATTTGATTTTTTTGGAGCGTTACAACGACGAGTTCCTCGTCAATTGAAGAGAGATCAAAGAGAGAGGAACTGGGGCGCTTCAATGCTTACCGATGAGAGAGATACAATTAGAGAGGAACTGCAGAGAGAAGAACCGCACGAGTCATTGTCACCGTCGCCGTCATCGTCTACTGCAGAGAAGGATGCACTGGGGTGCTTCGATGCTTCGCTCGAAGTTGCCAATTTAGGGTTTCATGTTGATTTGGTTTGTGGAGAGAAATCGCTTTGCTGTTTTATATTTAGCAACCCGTGTAAATAACGTTAGTTACGAACGTTATGTTATTTTCATAACATAACGTTCGTAACGCTCCAAAAAATGCTCGTTACTGGGAACTGCGTTTTTTGCTAGTGTTATATAACGGTCGGGTGCTATTATGTTCTGTAACAGGTTATAACGAGTTACATAACGGGTTTTTTAAAACATTGATCTAAATTCAAATATAAATTCTAAATCTAAATAAATACTAGAAAATCTGAGCTATTCGATTCCCATCATTGTCCCCGACTTGAAAGTATTCATCTCTGATGAATACAATGATAAGTAATAAGGTAAGATGGAGACAACAAAAAGTTTCTTTGAGGATATAAAGATGAAAGGGAAGGGCGGAGAAGATCGAAGTGAGGACAAGGCAGTCTTCGTTGGTATGACGACGTGGAGATCTCTGTGACAATGATGAGGACTTAGTGGAGACTGGACGACATGTGATGGAGGCAGCGACGGTGATGCAACGACAATGATGAGGTGGAGGCAATGAAGGCATTGTGGCGATGGCGATGGCATGGATTTAGAACTTGCAGATGGGAGTCTGGGGAGAGATGTTGAACAGTTTTTTTCAAAAATTTCGGCTTTGATACCAATATGATGAGGAACTAACAGGATTCTCTCCCTAGGGTTTCTTACCCAAACACACAGGCTATAAAGCTTATCAAAAGCAATTTTTAATTCATTCAAAACTACTGAATTCAATACCAGTCTTGGCCTTAAATAGGCCTACACCAACGAAGATATCTCATCACAACCGATATGAGACTAAAAAAATCTATCAAAATAAATAAATAAAAAATTACAATTGAAAGAAAAAGAATTAAGATGAACAGTCCAATGTAGCTTGAATCTCCAAGCTCTAATTGAACCAAACTGAAAGAGTGTGACGGCACCTCCTGGTGTAGAATCGCAATCCTGGAGAGATGTCCCCATTAAATAGTGTCACTAAACATAAAACCGACATTTGCTTGAAGTTCCATGCACATTGTTAATTCACATACGGATTCCTAAACAGTTTTAGGGGATGTCGTTCATACCGCAAGTTATTTGATTAACTGCATACCCTCATTTTCTTTAGATTATCAAATTCCATACTCAGTCCTATATCCACAGACTGATTTGTTTTCTTTACCAGCTAAAGTGTTTGGATCTTAATGTTTTGCACAAAATACTAATCCTGATAAAACCAAGTTAGATTTTCATGTCCTTAAAAAGTGTTTTTTGGATATTCACGTACTCAGATGAGATAAAAGTGTTATTGTCCAGAACTGAACGATTTTATAATCTTTGCTCATGTCATATTTTTTTAGTCTAAGACATACTTTAACACTGAGTCTCATTCATCTAGTCTAATGAAGACTTTGTATAGTTCAAGAATGTTCAGTTGATAATATTGCATCATTAGATAGTACACATCAAGACACCTTGTCTCCAAAATATGAAGAACCAACCAAAGTCTATTCAAGAAGCACATGCAATATGCCATCATCGTCTGTTGTTCCAGTTTTAATTGCACAACATGATGAGAATGCTATATCCTTTACTAATATTACGCCTGTTCTTTCTGATTTTAGTTCTAATATTTCTGATACTGACCGTCTGATTGCTCTTTGAAAGGGTAAACACACTTGTATTTCTAATTCTTTGCCTAATTTTATCTCTTATTCTCATTTGTCATCCTCATATAGTGCTTCTTTTCTTTCACTGGACTTATAATCAATTTCCAAGTCTATATTTGTCAGAAGCCCTTTCTATCCCAGGATGAAGAGATGCCATGCACGAGAAAATGATGGCTCTAAGACAAAATGAGACGTGAGACCTTGTTTCTCTTCCTCCAAGAAAGCAAGAGTTGGTTGTCGATGGGTGTATACTGTAAAGTTGAATCCATATGGTCCTTAGTTCGCTTAAAGGCACAACTAGTAATCAAAGAATACTCTCAGGTTTATGGTATTGACTATCAAGACATAATTCACAAGTAGCCAAGATAGCTTGAAAAGATAAAGTGTGTAAATTGAAAAGTGCTTATATGGATTTGAACGGTCACCAAAAGCCTGGCTTGGGTGGTTTGCATTAGTTGTTTAGGAGTTTGATCTTTATCGTTCCAAAAGGATCATTCAGCTTTCTTTCTTCAGCTTCAAGAAAGAGAATACTTATGGTGATATGTAGATGACATCGTGATCAGAGGCAATGACGCACAAGGAATTATAGCCAAACAATACTTACTGCAACATTTTCAGACAAAGGAGCTTGGATCTTTGCAATGTTTCTTGGGTTTTAAAATGGCAAGATCAAAGGAATATTTCTGTATCAAAGAAAAAATGTGCTTGACATATTATCTAAGGCAGCCTTCTTAAGATGCAGAGTTGTGGATACACCAATGAATACTAATACCAAGCTGCTACCAAATCAAGGGGATGACTTGGTTAATCCTGGTACATATCAAAGATTGATTGAAAAGTGAATTATTTAACGATAACTGGACCTGAAATCGCATTTGTTGTTAGTGTGGTAAGTCAGTTTTTTTCAACACCAAAGACAAAGTCACTTGAATGCGCAATATGAATATTCATATACTTTAAAAAAGCTCAAAAAACGATTTTTGTATTCAGAATGTGGTCATACTCGAGTGGCAGTTTTTTCAGATGCAGACTGGGTATGCTAGGCGATCAACCACAGGCTACTGCGCATTTGTTGAGAAAAATCTTGTGCCTTGGACAAGTAAGAAACAAAGTGTGATATCACGGTCTAGTGTTAAGTTGGAATATCATGAGATGACAGATTTGACATGTGATTTAGTTTGGGTAAAAGATCTATCGAAACTTGGTTTCACTTTAAAATCTCCTATTGATGTATTGTGACAAAAAAAACTCCTATTCACATTGCTGAAAATCATCTATTTCACGAGCATACAAAACATATTAACGTAGAGTGATATTTAGTGCACTAAAAGTTAGCTGATGATAAGTCATCCAGACTCAACATGTGGCATCAACTCATCAGTTGCCAAGTATACTCACGAAGCCTCTTGGGAAGATCCGAATTGATTTTATTTGTGACGAGCTGGTAATGTACGATATATATGCTCCAACTTGAGGAGAGTATTATGTGTTTATGAGTCATTATGTAATTAAGAGTCATTATTTAATTAAGAGTCATATTGTTATATGTTATTAGGAATCTTATTTCTATTAGGAGTTATAATTATATCTACCTATAAATAAGAGTATTGAGAGAACTCATTAACTCTCTAATTTCTATAATCTAAATCTTCATGTATCATCAAAACAACCCCTCACATACACTTGGCGAGTTCCATATGAAAAGGATCTCAAGTCAAAGGTTCGTTGCACCAAAGTAAAAAAATAGGTTGCATTTGCAATAAGAGTAGCAGGGGGTAAGGGCTTCAATAAAAAAAGAATAAAGATTTTAATTGGTCATCAGCCCAATTTGACATTGCAACAATCCAATTAAAGTTATCCAGTAATAGTCGAATATGGACTTATAAAATAATTTGGCTAAAATATGTTTCTAATAGTAGTAATTATAATACTATGAGAAATCATTTCACACATTCTGCCTACTGATTCCTGTTTGCTCAAACAATTCTTGATGCTGATGGAATATGCTAATGTTGGTCTTCCTTGTCAAAATTACTCAACTCAATGTACATTACAACCACACAGCAACATCCAACTTATGGAAGCCCTCAGCATTTTCATATCACCAAAGCAATCCCTCATATAAACTAGGCTAGTTCTAGATGAAAAGGACCTCAAGTCGAAGGTTCGTTGCACTCAAGTCAACAAATAGGCTACATTTGCAACAGGAGTAGGAGTTGGGGTAAGCGCTTCAATAAAAAAGAGTAAAGAATTTACTCTTATACCACTTGCCCCCAAAGAATAGGAGGCAAAGCGCATAAAACTTTTTTTTAAAAATTCCTCACTTGCGCTTAACCTTCAGCCTTAACTCTTGCTCCAAATCCTTCTTTGGCAAGTTTAGGGGTTAACACCAAGCTAACTATTGTTGCCAAACAAGGCCAGAGGGCAGTTTGTCAAAATTAGAGAATAAAATACTCTCATAATAATGAAATTTCCTGAGTGCGGATGATAAGGCTTGCATTCATCATAGTAAGAAACTATTTAGAAGTACCTTGGGCAGACCCTGCTATCACTGTCAATCCGAGCAAACAAGAAGTGATCAAATGTTTTTTCCAACATCTTCTCTACCTATGAGACAATGAGAACCATATTTATTTTCATTAATATACAAAAAAAATTGGTTAACAAGAAATACTATGATTTGTTAGAAATACCACCTGCTAAACAATCACTACCTGACGAATTTCAGTGCTACTTGCAACATCACAGCACTTGCTAAACCGTGACCAGTAATCTTTAAGAAGACCCTTCCATTCAGTTTCCCCGGCAGAGACATTATCTAGCTAAGAAAAGAGCAAACATACACAAAATACAAAAAACAACAATAATCAATAAGATAGAGAATAGAAATAACCAAAATGCACAGCAACCAGCTAAAATAAAAACATGAATTGTACCATCCTTATTTTATGTGAAAATGAAAAGAGAAAGTACATCAAATGTCCAGCAACCAAATTACTATTGCATGGAGAGGGCAGCTTGGGTGGTTGACTCCCTAATCGAGTGGACGTCATACTCAGCCAAATTCAAACCCGGCCCAGTATGATTTCATGTTCATATTGCACCACATATCTAGAAAAAGTCCAGTATCTGGAAGAATGCCTAATGACATCATTAAACTCAGAATATGTTAATTAAGTTACCTCATTCTCCATATCTGCTGTGAAGCTATAATCAGCAACCTCAGAGAAATGATGAGATAGAAATGCAGAAACCTAAAAGTGGAGAATATTTTAAGAACACGGGATGAAATAACAGTGCACAAAAGAAATATAATAAAGCATAAAAACCAAAGGGAAGTCAGTACAAATGCAAAGGGTCAATTGATAAAATCAAGCATAAGCATAGTAGCAAAAAAAAGAGAGAGAGAGGGATAGCTTGAAAGGTGATGAACAAATATATAGCATTAACATTATCAACAGTACATCATGATCAAAATCCTTCCTATCAAATGGGGTTGGCTATGAGCATAGAGTCCAGATTGAGAACAAAGATTGACCAAATATTACGATAGGCGGTAAAATTTACCCTCTGTGTTCATTAAAATACTGAGAAAACTGTGGGCAAGATGGGTAAGACCCATACAACCTACAAAGCTAGGGTTTGGGAAGGGGAATCTAGCTTGTCTAAGCTGACTATGACGCAAGCAAAATGCACGGACACAGCAACATTGAAATGAACACGACACGTGGACACGTGGCAAATATTTAAAAACACACGAAACGTGTGTCCGACACGTGTGTCCGACACGATACGGCTCCATGCTAGAAGTGTACATGCTACATAGATAGCAACAAAGCCATTATCCCAAAGTTTTGGGGTTTGCTACACGAATCTCTCTTTCATTCAGCTATGTTAAGCACCACCTATTCAATTAAATTAACAATTGAGGTCTGGCTCCAGTGGTTAAGAGTTGGAAATGGGTTTTACAGATTTCCGTTTTTAAACGCCATTACAGTTTACCTTAGTCGCTCTTGCACTTAATGCCTTCTAATTTCATTGCGTCTTCAATAAAGGATGAGGGTTCCATGACGTAGCCAGTGGCCACTGAAACACTTGGTTCTCTATGAAATGAATAATGCAACAAAGTAAACCAAGACTTTTCTTTTTTTTTTTTTTAAAAAAAAGTTGTCCAGATGAACAGGAAAATGACAAAATTGCCAAAAGGAATTTGTATATTGCCATCAAAGGCTGCCAGATATGAGATGAACAGCAAATAAAATTTCAAACAGGGTTAAAAGGAAAACATAGGCCTCTAACTGAGAACAGAACATAATGGGTAAAAGCATGCACTAGAAATCGCATGTGATAAAACATTATCCACCTCACAGAATAAAGTTTTTGAGTGATTTTCACATATGAGATGATTTAATTCAGTTAGTGCAGGAAAGGAGCTCTTTTATGTTGATATAGCAATGGTGATTCTAAATTTTTTGGCTTACAAAGCATTTTTTTTATAAGCATCTAATAAGATGGTCTAAAGAAACTGTGAGCTGAGCTAGTAAAAAAGTCATGAGTCATGATGTACCATGCGGCCACGAAATTCAGGATGTAATACTCTGCTTTTCATTGTTACGTAGTTTCTATCCTGGAGGCAACAAGCAAATCAGATATAAATTATTAGAACCAGCTGCTTTATGTTAAATTATCCATAATCCAAGAACAATATTTTATTGAACATAAAACTTGAAACAAGAAATCATCAGGCATAAACCATATAGAACTTTAGAAAATATCTAACCATCAAGAGATTAAATTCTGTGAGAATGATGAATACTTGGCATAAATTGTAAGATTAAAAGCAAGTTTTGGGCTTCATCCCAAGATAGTTACTGAGAATTTTATATATGGCAAGATGGGCAAACTTCATAACTTCAACACTGAATAAGTTTATATTCAAGAACAAATTATCACTGCACTGCCAATATTCTAGAAAGCACATCTAAAAGAATTCACTGTCTATCAGATATTATCTGTTCTCCATTTATGCTAGAAAGCACATGACAATAAAAATTGTTCATACTCATGAAACAAATCACATGTAAATAACAATAATTAATCACAAATTAGTGAAATCTCATTGTATATTACTGGGGAAATTTCCGTAAGATGAAACAAAGATAATTTCTAAAGATGTGAACCTGTCAATTAGACAGTAAAATAGCAACTTGGTACTTGGGCAAAATGCAATTTGGACAGTGAACAGAGATTCCATGAAAAATACAGTGTGCAGAGTTATTCACAGAAAGCACCGAACATTAATTAATATCACATTAGGATACATTTTATATTGTGACCTTCCTTTGGTAGAGCCATCAACCTATTGCTGACCAATCTTCTTCTCTATCCGCACTTAACAGTAGCATCACATTGCTCTCAGAATTGGTATAACATTTGTGAAGAACCCATTACAAACATGCGTTCTCACAATTTAGAGATAGCAATCTATGCACCTTAATTGTTAAAGAAAATATTGGGTTGCCACAAAAATATCTGAAATAAGTTCCCAAATAATGTCCCCAAGATCACAACAGTTTTTTGGACAACAGGTGTTAAAGATTTATTTCAGCAAATGATTTCTCGTCAAATTTTCCTCAGCTGTTTTCACACAAAACAAAAGTCAAGTTCTTGAATCCAAGGCTAATAGATACTGACGGTGAATTCTTAATGATTATCATTCTTCGATATGATTTTATGTTTGTGAGGAACACTAACAGAAGTAATTTTATATTTCTGTCGGTTCTTGTAACAACATTGTGCGAACCATTGAAAATAAAACTTTTAGATATTCTTATGGACTAAGCAAGATGGACCTCAGATTTGAACATTGGTGTTTATTTTAATGATTTTCTACATCTGCTGGTATGAGACATATATATACTGGATTCAGATAGCATGCCAGACGTCTAATACCTAGGCTCAATTGCATCCCATATGTAAACATTTTACAGTTTCCCTTTGGCCTCAGCAGCCACTATATTGCCGCTAAGTACCATTCAGCAGTGGACAAGTGTATCAATGATAAAAGAAAAATCAAGCATGCAAGTTAAAAATGTTATTAAATTTAGTTATTTGCATTGTCACTGCATGAATAATATTCATTTATTAATGTGTATATTATTCATAGTATGCAAAGAAGGAACCTCAGTGTTTCCTTGTAGCATTTGAAAACGACTTCTGCATTTAGTAAAAGCACACCAGAGAGAAAATTAAAGGGTTCTGTCATTAAAATTGCGAAGAAGAGTATTACTGCGATAAAGGCTTCAATAAGTTTAGAATAGGATTAGGACCAAAGTATGAATTTTCACTTGGAAAAAAGAAAATCTAAAGAGTTTTGCTAATGAGTTAGGAAATCCCACAAAGATCTTCATAGTGGAAGCTGAAGGGCATACTTTCATACCCATGTTTAAAAGCAAATTAAGAGCAACTTAAGACATTGAAATTTCACTTTTCTACTAAAACATGGATACTCCAACGCAGCAATATACTAAATGAAATCCTCCTTGGATATGTGTTGATATCCTACACGATATTTACCATGGTGTATGTGATTTTGTTATAAGCTGGATAAATGCAGCATGTGTAGGAAACTCTAAATGATTCATTTCACAATGGTTTTGCTTCAGATCCATATGCATACGCAACTTCCTGCTAATTTCAAGATGCAAAATAACAAAACCCCAAGGAGCAGCCCAATCTGCAATCATTTTACCTTTTGGCTTTGGCTCAGTACATCATCCAACCTATTTCCTGAATTTTTAGATACCAAAAACCATATATCACCCAGGCAACTTCATGTTTGTTGCAGCCTTGCAGGCATGTGGCAATGGAAATAGAATCTTCATCAATTTGTGCATGGCAAATATTTAAGCTTATAATACATCTGGGCTTTCTTCTTCCAATATTGTGCTGATTTATGTTTCTAAAGTTGCAACTGAATCAAATTTGCCACATTATGGTCTCTTTGTTCTACAATCCTTTCCAACTGTAATCTCAATTTTTATATAATCCACTGGCACATGCATACATGCAAATATGAGATAACAATATTCTCTATACCCATTTAATTCTTACTTTAGAAAGATTTATTGTATTGGGCACGTCCACTGCCTGTTTCAGTGTATGCAGCTCACAGAATATTTTAATGAAGACAAATAGAACTATAAAGATATATTCAGCTATGTTAGAAAATATATGGATGTGAAGGATGTTTTATGTACAAGTCTCTTTTATATATAAATAACAGATAGGAAATGAGATCTAATTGATGCTACTCTCTTTCTCTAAAAACATAAACTTCTTTACGGCATCAAAGCCCTAGGATTCCCAATCCTTTGCAACCTTCATCATCATCTTCGCCCACTATCAATAAGATCATCATAGACATTTTCTTCCTTTTCTTTTCTTTAATTTTTTTTTTCTTTCTCTTTAGATTAAAACTGATCTAAATACATATCTGTATAAAAAATAAAATAAAAAAATAAACATTACTGTCACGTGATCAGTAAACTATAAAAAAAAGGATTGTTTGGAGGTTTAGGTTATTCTTCTTTTAGATTATGTATTCCTTTTGAACACTAGAGAGTTTAGTGATTTTATATGAGAATTATTTGTTTGAGTATTTAGATCTCAAGAGAGGATCGTTTGTCTAAGTGTTTAGATCCCGAAGGAGGATAACAAATATTTAGTGTTTGATTTAGTTGTTGACTGATGTTATGATGAACAAACTTAATTGTCTCATTATCAGAGGCATACCACCTTCTCCAAAAAAAAAACTTTCCAGCTAGCTCACACCGTCCATCATCTACCATGGGGGATTTCAGTGAAAGATCAACATTGATTACTTAGCATGAACAATTTACCAACAGAGGAATTGTGGTCAGAGGTCCTCTTGGTAGGGATGCAGGCAAAGGAAGTGGTCATATAAGTGGCCGTACAGGCGAACAAGGCAATGGATTAGAAAGTAGGCGGACTAATGCACATGTTGTCACTCAACCTACTCGAGCAATACATATGACGTCAGTCCGAGAGGAGGCATTCTCTTCAATTTAGAGTGTGACAATGTTTGTGAAGAGTTTGCAAGGTACCAAACATTCCAAGAATTTTACGATGCTCAGATGTCATCTTCTTCTACTGCCACTCTAGTTCAGACATGTAACTTTACTACTTGTTTTACTTGTACTAGTGTTCGTACCCGGGTCATTGACTCCGAAGCCTCCACTATGTCACTAGGAATAAAGGTATTCTTTCCACTTTGAACTCATTATCTTCGTTACTTCCAGTGACATTGGTAGATGGTTCTGCATCTTATACCGAGGTGTAGCAACTGCTAATGCTACACTATATCTATCATTATCTTGTGTACTTTATATACCAAAATTTTCATTTAATTTATTGTCGGTTAGCAAACTTACCAGATCTTTGAATTTCTTTTTTGATTTGTGTCTTTCAGGAGCTTGGGACAGAGGATGATTGGCACAATTCATGAGTCTAGAGGCCTTTATCACCTTGTGATGGATCCTGCTGTGGTACCTTGCTTCAGTTCTATGTTATATTTGGCTATTCATTGTTGTTTAGGTCATCCATTATTGCAAAGTTTAAGATATTAGTTCCTTCTGAGTCATCTCATTAAATTGTGAGTCATGTCAGCTCGGTAAACATCATCGTGCATCCCTTTGTGAGTCAATAAAAGAGTTGACAGGTTGTTTGTGTCGTGCACTCTCATGTTGGGGGTTCGTGTCAAGTCAGTTCAAAACTTGGTTTTAAGTACTTTATATTTGTGGACGATTACTCTCATGTAACATTGTTATTTCTAATGAAAAACCGATCAGTTCTCTAACTTTCAAAAAATTTCTGCTCAAATCAAAACTTAATTTGGTGCATATATAAGTATTTCAAGATCAGAAGATGCAAAGGAATTTTTTTAGTTCCTCATTTGTAGATTTTATGTCTTAGTCTTGTCATTGTCCATTAATCATCATGTTCTTATTCTCCTAATAGAACGGGATTGCATAACATAAAAACAGGCATTTATTAGAAGTTGCATGCACATTTCTTATTCACATGAAAGTTCTTAAATCATTTTGGGGGTGATGCAATTCTACATCTTATTATCTCATCAATCGCATGCCTTCTTCTATACTTAAGGGTTAGATCTCATATTCTATACTTTATCCATATTCTGATCTTTTTTCTTTACCAATGGGTGTATTTGTTTTGTTCATGACATCGCATTGATAAAACCAAGTTGGATCCGAGAGCTCTTAAATGTATTTTAGGATACTCTACGACTCAAAAAGGGTATACTGTCCTAGTTTGAGCAAATTAGTGATTTCTACTCATGTTACACTTTTTGAGTCTAAATCTTATTTTGAAAAAGAGTGTTCTTTGATAGAGTCTGATGAAGATGATCCTATGTATTTTATCCTAAATCCAACTTAGTTGTCTGCTCAATCATCTTTAGGACGCATAGATTTGGAATCAATGTCATCCAAACAGAATAAGCCCCTACTAGTATATAAAAGCAAGCTACCAGGCTTAATTCAAATCCAACAACAATTCTAATTTCTCCTACTGCTCCAATTCATAATGCACAATCAGGGAAGAATATTATTATCCCTTTTGTACATGCTCCTTTTACTAACAATGATGCACAATCTAATCTTGATCAATCGATTGCTCTTTGCAAAGCCAAACAGAGTTCTTCACATCTTTTGCATATTTTGACATCCTATGATCATTTATCTCTATGTTTTCAAGCTTTTATCTCTTCCATTGGTTCTCACTCTATTCCCAAGTCTTCGTCAGATGCCTTATGAAATCCAGGTTGGCTAGAAACTATATGCAAGAAGAGATAACAGCTTTAAAGTAGAATGAACTTGGGACTTGGTGCCTCTTTCAAGTGTAAAGGCGGCAGTTGGTTATCGATAGGTATATATGGTGAAGCTCAATCCGGATGGTTCTCTTGATCGCTTGAAGATTCGTTTGGTGACCAAAGGGTATTCTCAGATGTATGGCATTAACTATCATGATACTTTCTCTCTTATGGCTAAATAACCTATGTGGGACTCTTTTTTTTTTTTTTTGCTGCTACTTATCATTAACTTTTCACTAGCTCGAAATCAAGAATACTTTTCTCCATAGCATTCTTGATGAAGAAGTTTACATGGAGCAACCATTTGGATTTGTTGCTCAGAGAGAAGTCTAGGTAGGTTTTTTGGCTAAAAAAGTCCCGTACGGGTCGAAGCAGTCTCCTAGAGTATGGTTTGGGAGATTTGATCGGTTTCTTAGGAGTTTGCAATTTGTCATTTTTCAAAGGATTATTTAGTGTTCTTTCAGCTTCATCAGGGGAAGTGAATTCTCTTGATTGTCTATATAGACGATATAGTGACTAGAGATGATGAGGCTCCAGGGATTGGTAAGCTGAAGTTATTTCTGCATCAAAGGTTTCAAATGAACGATCTAGGACAATTGCATTATTTCTGCAGCAAAGGTTTCAAATGAACGATCTAGGACAATTGCATTATTTCTTGTGTATAGGGTGGCGAGATCCAAGAAAGGGGTCTTTCTCTCTCAACAAAAGTATATGTTGGACATGTTTCAGAAGTCGGTATGTGTAATATCCCCTATTAATAATACTTGATTAATTTATTAAACATTTATTTGGCTTTATGTATAATTTTATTATCATTAATTAAATTGATTTATAAACTAATCATTTCTATTTTAGTACAAGTACAATTTATAATCAGTATTAAAAATAACCATTATTTCTATTATTATTTATAACTTGTAATTCTTATTGTTTATATCTATTTATATAATTTGTATTAAGAGATTAAATAATTTTTCATATAAGTTATTCTTATTATCATTATTACTATTATTATTTAAAAAATTTATTCTATTATGATTACTTGATATTTATAAACATTCTTAATTATTATTATTTTATTTTGTAGGTGTATTAAAGGAGCCCAAGCCCACAAGCCCACTCCATGTTATCCTCCCGATATAAACCCTCATCTCCTTCTCTCACCCCTCAGCCGAACCCTAACCTGCATCTCTCTCGTTCTCATACACCCGTCGTCGGCCTCTTTTCGCTTCCGTGATCCCCTGATCGAACTCAATTCCCACGTGTCCTTCACCTCTATGCCGACCTCATGCATTCCCCAACCGCGACAACAGTCAACCCATGACCTCGACATGTAATATCCCTAATCTAAACTACCGTATTTTTATTTTCTTCAAGTACTTATTTTTATTTACTGAGTATTTTTATTTAATCAAGTTGATTTATTATTTTTCCTGAGATTATTATTATTGAGTATGAAAATTATTTTTGGGACAGTGGAACAGTAATTATTATTGTGATTGGTATTACTTATTTATTTTAATATTTGCATTGATACTAATCATGGTGGTGGTGGTGTTCTCCTTGCCTAGCCTTTTTCCCTACTTTCCATTTGTCCGTTGGTGATTTCATACCCGTTTGGATTCCATAACCCATTACTCGTTTCTATTTTCTAAATCCAAACCCACTTACCTATTTGGATCAACCCGTAACCCAATCCAACCTGAAACCCATTAACTAACCCATCCTATATAATCTCTCTTTTATAACTCTAACCTAATTCCTAAACCTAGATGGGATACCCTAATCATCTACTCCCAATAACAGCCGCAACAAAACTTCTCCTCTCCCTCTTTGTAGCTGTGGCCGCACCCCTCCCAGATTGCGCACCCCCTCCTCCAGCGAGCTCCAGGCCAGGCGACCCCATCATCCAGGCTGTCACCATATCCCCATCGCCTTCACACCCAGATCCAGCACCTCCTTCCCCTCTGATCTGGCCGGACTCCACCTACAGCAGGCCGAGCCCACCAGCCGAGAACCCCACCTGCACCTTGGCCAGCCCATCTCCAGGCCGCCCCCTTCTCGCCAGCAGGCCAGGCCGCAACTCCTCTTGCTCCTCTCCGGCAACGACCACCAGCCCCCTTGCAGCCGCCCGTCTCCACCTCAGGCCGCACCCAAGCACCAGCAGCGCCACCCCTACCCTTGTTTTCCCCCTTGGCTGCGCACCAGGAGACCAACAGCAGCCGCTGTCAACCAGGTCCCCAGGCCGAGCACCCCTCCTCCTTCCCTTGCAGCAGATCCAGATCTGCAGATCCAGGCCGCCCCCCTTTTTTCCTCCAGCAGAGCCTCCTTGCCGTGTGCACCCTCCGGCAATCAGCCGCAGCACCCCGAGCCCCCTGCTTCCCCCTGCAACAGCGACGGAGTTACATCAGCCAACAGCGAGCAACATCCAGTTCTGGACAGCAGCAGATCCATGTCCGCGCAAGTTCGGGCGAGCGGCGAGTTCTCCCGATCCACGCCAGCCCGTCGCCGGAGACCAGCACGGTGACCTTCTCCAGTGTCTTGGCCACCCCCCTATGCAGTCCGTTGGCGAGGAACCGCACCACAGCGACCATGGCAGCGACTCGCCCGGCGACGCGCACAGCAGATCCAGATTCAGACCAGCAGCACAAGCAGCGGGCGAGCGACGATTCCAGGCCCTTCCGGCGAGCGCGAGACCTCCAGATTGCAGCCAGGTCTTCCCCAGGACCCTGGCTACCGTCCTATGTAGTCCGACAGCGAAGAACGGCGCCACGGCGACCGTAACGGCGACTCACCCGGTAACGTGCAGGTTTCCCAATGTGAGTGTTTCTCGCTATCTCTCTCCCATTCTTTAATTGGAGTAATTGTAAATGTCTTGCGTATGTTTTATGAATCCTTTGATGCGTCATATTATTATTCGTGTGTAGATCTTTACGTTTGGATGCGATCGTCATCCCTTTAGTTTCATGTTGGATGTTTTATGCATAGATATATGACTTGCATATATATATGTACATATATTATGTGGGACCCTATGTTCATCATATGGGAGTTTGGAATATCATTGTAGACATATCAGGATGTAGCATGAGAGTGATTGAGAAGATGTGGAGATTGAGAATATTGTGCAGGATTAATTGCAGTGTCAGGTTGCAGGCAGATTAGTCGACTTACCCATGTTTATAGTCGACTAACATCCCTGTTAGTCGACTAACCCCAGAACCCTAGTCGACTAATTATTGGCTGAAGGCTATGTTTATCTATCTTATGGATTGTAGACTTTACCTTTAGTTTATGTGATGATTATAGATGGATGTACATGATTTCTAGAGATAGATATTGGATGGAATGACTTGATCGAATAGATCTTAGATACATGTATATGTTATGGTACATAGTATTGAGATTTCATGATAGAACTTATATGCATGAATATGTCGTGATACCGAGTGTTGGGATATTATGACTGATCATTAATAGAAGTGGTGATTGTGAAGACTTGGGAGTCAGAGTTGTATGGTAGAGTGAGAGGACTAGTACTGGACATTGTGATATGATAGAACAACAATTATTATATCAGACTACTAGACGAGTAATGGAACTAGATGATTATAGAACTATTGGGATTATGAATTGGTTGTGATGACTTGGATCTATAGTTGAATATATGAGAACTATCAGATGATATGTCGTTGATGTAAAATATCAGTAGTAGCCATTCTATGTTGCAGCTATTTGAGGACATGTTAGATATGATCTTACCTTATCAAAGGATTAGAGATCTTGATGATTGGATGATATATGGACTATTCAGGGTTGGACTGAACTTGAGTTATAGGTAGCATTGGATTTACATACTTTATGATAAAGCCCGATCTGCATTAAGATGAGATGATATATTCAAGTAGAGTACTTTCCAGACTTGATATTCATTTATTGGTGATGACTTGATGATGATTCATTCAGATGTTGATATGGACTTGTTATGATGTTAGACATTGATTACTTTGAGAGATTGAGCTATTGTGTTAGTAATCTATTTGATATCAGCAATGTTGTACTTCAGAGTTATTAGATAGCAGTCATTACTTTATCAGTTGGTGAGATCATTTATTGACGACTTGAGGATATATGAGTTGATTCCATACTTTGCTGGATTACTCTATTCTTGACAGTAGGTTGTTACTCACTGTGGATATCTTGTTTTACCTGAGAAATTTGACTGATTATACTTGGTATCTACCTGATAACTATCTTGTTCATGTTACTGAAATTTGCTAGGAAAATATTATTACACGGTAACAACACCCGCATGTTTACTTGTTACATGTTCCTGTTATACCGCATCCTGTTACTTGACATGTTGTACTCCTGTTATACCGGTATCCTGACTTTCACATGTTGTTATTGTTACCGTGACTACCACCGAGTTATCCCAGTGATTTAAGTAACATGTATATTAAATAATCCTGATAAACTAGAACATGATAACAAACAACTTGCACTGGGATTGGGGAGATTGATGGAGGAGACAGCGTCCGTATTTTGGGTGGACCTAGGATTTAGGTTGCGCAGCCGAAAGAGGGTTCCACTGCAGGGTTCCCGTGGGGTGACTGGCACCCCGTCATGTTTCCTGTTCTTGTTTACATGTTCTTGACTACCTGGCGGTAGGTCCTGATTCAGCGCCAGGAGTCTGGGCCGTGGTCCCGGGTATGTACAGGACCCACCTAAAGCATGGACAATGTCTCCAACCGATCAGTTTCAATAACTTAGGGCATTGATTGGCATGTGTGGTAGGCGTAGTATGGGATGCGTCTATTACGTGTGACAATTGGTGTTCGCTGACATAATTAATAATAAACTGTTGATGTATTGTGACTGACTGTAATCACCTGATTGTATATTTATATATCATTTATGATAGACCCATGATTGTAACCAGTACCACATGATTGTAACCAAGACCAGACTTATGATCAGACTTGGATGCCAACCTAGTGACATGTGATAGATTACACGCCTTGACATTGATTGCACATTTACAGTTGTGCCATTGGTCTGCTACCTGTATTCATGTTTTATCATGTGTTACTGTTCAGTTATCTATTGTGTTATTTAGTCTTTCTATCTGTAGTTGTTCTTACTATTATATATACACATGGTTTCTTCTGCACGAGCTGTTTCCCCTTTTACACACACACTCATTATGGTCGCATTCTGACGACCCTGGATTTGCACGTCCAGCTATTGGACGGTTGTTCTAATGTGCAGGTGTTCGATGAGACAGTACGCCTGGCGAGGAGCTTGGGTCCTCTCCCCTTTATTCTGGTATACTTGCATTTCATTCTTGTTATTATTCTTTGATTCCTGTATATCACCTTTGACTTCTATTCAGCTGTCATTTTCTTCCCGTTATTCATTGCTATCATGTGTGGTCTTATATGCATTACTGCAGTGTTCTTTGATCATTATGCTTCCGATTTATAGCTTGTTCAGGTTACAATTTAGGCTTAGCGCGTATACGAGGGGTATTTTACCTCGCGTATATGTGTCGCCATAACGTCTTCGTATCTATAGGATCGGGGCGTTACAGAGTGGTATCAGAGCCTAGGTTCGACATAAAAGAGAACCTAGTTCCTACCTGTAACCTGAGACAGTTATGTTGACACTGCAATATACATATACTATTCACGTGATAATATTGACTCCATTTGGAATTGATCGTCCTCCCTTTGGAATTCCATTCTTGATCTGTTGATATCCATGATTCCAACACTTCAATTAGAGTGATATGGATGTCCATCTTGATTTCATCCTTCCTTCCTATTCATTCCTCCTGATTCTATCTCTTGAGATCGGTTACTCCATGTTGAAGCTGGTAGCAGAGATCAGAGCACGCAGCGGAAGCGTGGTGAAGTCTTGATGCAGTGAGAAGTGGTGTGGAAGCTTCATCTTCTTCCTAACTTGATTTTTATCATTCCCCGCTTTATTGAAATTTCGAGGTCGAAATTTTTATTAAGGTGGGAAGAATGTAATATCCCTAATCTAAACTACCGTATTTTTATTTTCTTCAAGTACTTATTTTTATTTACTGAGTATTTTTATTTAATCAAGTTGATTTATTATTTTTCCTGAGATTATTATTATTGAGTATGAAAATTATTTTTGGGACAGTGGAACAGTAATTATTATTGTGATTGGTATTACTTATTTTTTTTAATATTTGCATTGATACTAATCATGGTGGTGGTGGTGTTCTCCTTGCCTAGCCTTTTTCCCTACTTCCCATTTGTCCGTTGGTGATTTCATACCCGTTTGGATTCCATAACCCATTACTCGTTTCTATTTTCTAAATCCAAACCCACTTACCTATTTGGATCAACCCGTAACCCAATCCAACCCGAAACCCATTAACTAACCCATCCTATATAATCTCTCTTTTATAACTCTAACCTAATTCCTAAACCTAGATGGGATACCTTAATCATCTACTCCCAATAACAGCCGCAACAAAACTTCTCCTCTCCCTCTTTGTAGCTGTGGCCGCACCCCTCCCAGATTGCGCACCCCCTCCTCCAGCGAGCTCCAGGCCAGGCGACCCCATCATCCAGGCTGTCACCATATCCCCATCGCCTTCACACCCAGATCCAGCACCTCCTTCCCCTCTGAACTGGCCGGACTCCACCTACAGCAGGCCGAGCCCACCAGCCGAGAACCCCACCTGCACCTTGGCCAGCCCATCTCCAGGCCGCCCCCTTCTCGCCAGCAGGCCAGGCCGCAACTCCTCTTGCTCCTCTCCGGCAACGACCACCAGCCCCCTTGCAGCCGCCCGTCTCCACCTCAGGCCGCACCCAAGCACCTGCAGCGCCACCCCTACCCTTGTTTTCCCCCTTGGCTGCGCACCAGGAGACCAACAGCAGCCGCTGTCAACCAGGTCCCCAGGCCGAGCACCCCTCCTTCCCTTGCAGCAGATCCAGATCTGCAGATCCAGGCCGCCCCCCTTTTTTCCTCCAGCAGAGCCTCCTTGCCGTGTGCACCCTCCGGCAATCAGCCGCAGCACCCCGAGCCCCCTGCTTCCCCCTGCAACAGCGACGGAGTTACATCAGCCAACAGCGAGCAACATCCAGTTCTGGACAGCAGCAGATCCATGTCCGCGCAAGTTCGGGCGAGCGGCGAGTTCTCCCGATCCACGCCAGCCCGTCGCCGGAGACCAGCACGGTGACCTTCTCCAGTGTCTTGGCCACCCCCCTATGCAGTCTGTTGGCGAGGAACCGCACCACAGCGACCATGGCAGCGACTCGCCCGGCGACACGCACAGCAGATCCAGATTCAGACCAGCAGCACAAGCAGCGGGCGAGCGGCGATTCCAGGCCCTTCCGGCGAGCGCGAGACCTCCAGATTGCAGCCAGGTCTTCCCCAGGACCCTGGCTACCGTCCTATGTAGTCCGACAGCGAAGAACGGCGCCACGGCGACCGTAACGGCGACTCGCCCGGTAACGTGCAGGTTTCCCAATGTGAGTGTTTCTCGCTATCTCTCCCATTCTTTAATTGGAGCAATTGTAAATGTCTTGTGTATGTTTTATGAATCCTTTGATGCGTCATATTATTATTCGTGTGTAGATCTTTACGTTTGGATGCGATCGTCATCCCTTTAGTTTCATGTTGGATGTTTTATGCATAGATATATGACTTGCATATATATATGTACATATATTATGTGGGACCCTATGTTCATCATATGAGAGTTTGGAATATCATTGTAGACATATCAGGATGTAGCATGAGAGTGATTGAGAAGATGTGGAGATTGAGAATATTGTGCAGGATTAATTGCAGTGTCAGGTTGTAGGAAGATTAGTCGACTTACCCATGTTTATAGTCGACTAACATCCATGTTAGTCGACTAACCCCAGAACCCTAGTCGACTAATTATTGGCTGAAGGCTATGTTTATCTATCTTATGGATTGTAGACTTTACCTTTAGTTTATGTGATGATTATAGATGGATGTACATGATTTCTAGAGATAGATATTGGATGGAATGACTTGATCGAATAGATCTTAGATACATGTATATGTTATGGTACATAGTATTGAGATTTCATGATAGAACTTATATGCATGAATATGTCGTGATACCGAGTGTTGGGATATTATGACTGATCATTAATAGAAGTGGTGATTGTGAAGACTTGGGAGTCAGAGTTGTATGGTAGAGTGAGAGGACTAGTACTGGACATTGTGATATGATGGAACAACAATTATTATATCAGACTACTAGACGAGTAATGGAACTAGATGATTATAGAACTATTGGGATTATGAATTGGTTGTGATGACTTGGATCTATAGTTGAATATATGAGAACTATCAGATGATATGTCGTTGATGTAAAATATCAGTAGCAGCCATTCTATGTTGCAGCTATTTGAGGACATGTTAGATATGATCTTACCTTATCAAAGGATTAGAGATCTTGATGATTGGATGATATATGGACTATTCAGGGTTGGACTGAACTTGAGTTATAGGTAGCATTGGATTTACATACTTTATGATAAAGCCCGATCTGCATTAAGATGAGATGATATATTCAAGTAGAGTACTTTCCAGACTTGATATTCATTTATTGGTGATGACTTGATGATGATTCATTCAGATGTTGATATGGACTTGTTATGATGTTAGACATTGATTACTTTAAGAGATTGAGCTATTGTGTTAGTAATCTATTTGATATCAGCAATGTTGTACTTCAGAGTTATTAGATAGCAGTCATTACTTTATCAGTTGGTGAGATCATTTATTGACGACTTGAGGATATATGAGTTGATTCCATACTTTGCTGGATTACTCTATTCTTGACAGTAGGTTGTTACTCACTGTGGATATCTTGTTTTACCTGAGAAACTTGACTGATTATACTTCGTATCTACCTGATAACTATCTTGTTCATGTTACTGAAATTTGCTGGGAAAATATTATTACACGGTAACAACACCCGCATGTTTACTTGTTACATGTTCCTGTTATACCGGCATCCTGTTACTTGACATGTTGTACTCCTGTTATACCGGTATCCTGACTTTCACATGTTATTGTTACCGTGACTACCACCGAGTTATCCCAGTGATTTAAGTAACATGTATATTAAATAATCCTGATAAACTAGAACATGATAACAAACAACTTGCACTGGGATTGGGGAGATTGATGGAGGAGACAGCGTCCGTATTTTGGGTGGACCTAGGATTTAGGTTGCGCAGCCGAAAGAGGGTTCCACTGCAGGGTTCCCGTGGGGTGACTGGCACCCCGTCATGTTTCCTGTTCTTGTTTACATGTTCTTGACTACCTGGCGGTAGGTCCTGGTTCAGCGCCAGGAGTCTGGGCCGTGGTCCCGGGTATGTACGGGACCCACCTAAAGCATGGACAATGTCTCCAACCGATCAGTTTCAATAACTTAGGGCATTGATTGGCATGTGTGGTAGGCGTAGTATGGGATGCGTCTATTACGTGTGACAATTGGTGTTCGCTGACATAATTAATAATAAACTGTTGATGTATTGTGACTGACTGTAATCACCTGATTGTATATTTATATATCATTTATAATAGACCCATGATTGTAACCAGTACCACATGATTGTAACCAAGACCAGACTTATGACCAGACTTGGATGCCAACCTAGTGACATGTGATAGATTACACGCCTTGACATTGATTGCACATTTACAGTTGTGTCATTGGTCTGCTACCTGTATTCATGTTTTATCATATGTGTTACTGTTCAGTTATCTATTGTGTTATTTAGTCTTTCTATCTGCAGTTGTTCTCACTATTATATATACACATGATTTCTTCTGCACGAGCTGTTTCCCCTTTTACACACACACACTCATTATGGTCGCATTCTGACGACCCTGGATTTGCACGTCCAGCTATTGGACGGTTGTTCTAATGTGCAGGTGTTCGATGAGACGGTACGCCTGGCGAGGAGCTTGGGTCCTCTCCCCTTTATTCTGGTATACTTGCATTTCATTCTTATTATTATTCTTTGATTCCTGTATATCACCTTTGACTTCTATTCAGCTGTCATTTTCTTCCCGTTATTCATTGCTATCATGTGTGGTCTTATATGCATTACTGCAGTGTTCTTTGATCATTATGCTTCCGATTTATAGCTTGTTCAGGTTACAATTTAGGCTTAGCGCGTATACGAGGGGTATTTTACCTCGCGTATATGCGTCGCCATAACGTCTTCGTATCTATAGGATCGGGGCGTTACACCGCCCTCAACCATCGCCTCTACTACTCGTCCCTTCACCGGCCTTGTCCCAGACATCTCACGCGGTATCAACGGCGCATCACCGTCTACCTAGTCTCCCTCGGAGCTTGCCGTCGACAAGACCCTCCACATCCCACAGCGCCATGCTCCTCCACTCTCACCTCCAGCTGCACCACCGCTTCCTCTCCCCCTCTTCCTACTACATCACCGCCCGACCACCCCCTTCATGGCGAGCGAGCCCACCGGCAGAGGTCTTACGTCTTCTTGGCCTGCAAACCCATCTCCTTTCTAGGCCTACGCCAACCTGCAAGACCTCCTTCCTCTCCTTCACCATGTCGCATCCTTTTCTATCGTTTAGCAGAGTCGACAGCTACCCACTGCTCTCCTTCACACCATCCCCACATTTTACAGCGCCACCTCTTCTCCTCCACTCCGCAAAGTCATCGCTATCCTTATGTACTCGACTACAACCGCTTCATGCATCTTTCTCTTGTTCTCTTTCTGTACCCACAACCCAACCCGAAGACAACACATGAGTTGGTTTGAATTTAAGTTCTCAACCCATTAGCACATGTAGACCCGACCCATTACGGAGATCCAGACCCGTTAAGTATCAGTTTAGTGTTCGAGCCGTATTTCGGTCGTCTAAAACCCGATTCGAGCATTCTTCGAGGCGTTGGAACCGCGAGAGATCGAGCTACGGATCCACAACAACTCTGTGAGCGTTTTTACTTTCTTTAAATATATTATGTATTATTGTTTTTAATAGTTAATTATATCTGTTTAATATTTGGTGAGCATATTTCTTTTCCGTTTTTATGTAGATCTAATTAATTCAGGAACTCGATTAATTTAGGGATTTGTTATATGATTTTGTTCAGTTGCTAAAAAGTTTGATCCTCATAGTCTCCATGTTAAATTTTGTTAATGGTAGATGAATTAGATAAATCATGTTTCGTTGTGCTTAATATAATAATAAAAATTATTTATTTATTTAGTTAAGATAAGTGTTTTTCATCTCTTCAAATAAATTCTGTAAAGTGGAAAATACATAAGCAAAATTATTAATGAATGTTTTTTATTCTTTCTAGATAAATTATGTTTTATTATGATAATTAAAATTATTGTAATTTATTTATTTATTTAACATTTAGTTGTTGACATATTTGTTTGATCATGAGAATATTTAGTAGACTTCACTTCATGATTAGTTCTTAATTATTTCAGTTATAACATAAATATATTGTGATAGTAATTCATCGATATTAGTAACTCTATATCTCTAGAATTTTACGACAGTTATCAGCTATTAGTGACATCATCAGCAGTTAGAGATATTCAGTTACTATTATATTTTAATAATAATTTATATTGTTGGCATGTTCATAAAAAATATCACAAACTCGGGAAAAAAAGTAATTGCATGATAATGCACATCGTGTATTTTGGAAGGACTTAAAAAAGTTAATCGAAATTAAGTTTCTCCATATAGAATCAAAGTAGTATTGGCTACCTAGTTATCAATTGTCAATTATCAATTATTGGGTTTTGCTCGGATTACAGCTCCATACCAATTATTTCTTAATACATTGTAATCTCAGTTTTCAGTTATCAGGGCCTTGCGGCCTGTCCTGATTCAGTGCCAGGAATGTTAGACTATGATCCTGAGCATACACGAGACCCTTCTAAATAACATTTACTACATTAACAGGCAGTTACAACAAACAATAACATTATTTAATATGTGAAAAAGCAGTTACAATATGAAAAACAACTAAAAATCATATTAGTTAGGTTAATAATAATCAATAAGATTAGAAATATATGTTAGGTTACACATCCTTGAGTATCAGTTATTTCTTTTACAATGATGAGTTATCTTTTTATTACACTAATTGTCATTGTATTGATTGTTACTGCATCGATTATTATTGTAACATACTCTTTTATTATACTGATCGTTATTATATACCATTCACACGCGTGCGTCACTAGGTTACTTTCTGCAATCATGGATTTGTATATCTAGAATGTTTTATTCTGTTGACTAGTTGCCTGATGAGGATCATACGTATTGCGAGGACCACAAAATTTCTCTCTATTTGATCCCCTGATTTGGGTAATATTCTTGTCTCTCTTTTTATTCTCGTTGATTTCTTGATTCTCTATAGATTTGACTCAATATCTGTTATAATTGATTATTCCTACAATAATATTATTCTTATGTGAAAATTTATATGTTACATTGCGGTGAATTTTAGTTTATCATAGTAATTTTTACAACTTGCTCGTGTTACATAAGGCTTAACATGTATATGTAGGGCATTCTTACGTATATGCGTCACTGACACTCGTTACGTGCTATTTTCACGCATTTTGGGAAGCGGAGTGTGACAAGATTTTCTCCATATATACGCAAAAACAGCACGTAACGAGAGTCGGCGACGCATATACACGAGAATACCTCACATATATGCGCTAAGCCTTATGTAACATGAGCAAGCTATATAATCACTATGATAAATTAAAATTCACTGAAATGTAATATATACATTTTCACATAAGAATAATATTATTCCAAGAATAATCAATTATAACATATACTGAGTCTAATCTATAGAGAATCAAGAAATCAACGAGAATAAAAGAGGCAAGAATAATACCAAATCGGGTGATCAAATAGAGAAACTCTGAGCTCCTCGCAATACGTAAGATCCTCATCAGACACATAGTCAACAAAATAAAACATCATACACCTGAATATACAAATCTAGGATCGTCAGAAAGCGACCTAGTAGGTAGTAAAATGAAGGAAAAACGCACACGTATGAATGGAATATAACAACAATCAATATAATAAAAAAGTATATTACAATAATAAACAGTGCAGTAACAACCAGTACAATAATAATTAGTGTAATAAAAAGATAATTCATCACTGTAAAAGAAATAACTGATGCTCAAGGATGTGTAACCTAGCATATATCTCTAATCATGTTGATTATTATTAACCTAACTAATGTATTTCTTAGTTGTTTCTCGTGTCATAACTGCTTTGCAACATATCAAACAATGTTATTATTTGTTGTAACTTCCTACTCATGTAGTTCATGTGTTTTAGAAGGGTCTCGTGCATGCCCGGGATCATGGTCTAACATTCCTGAATCTGAAGCAGGACATGCCGTAAGGCCTTGATAACTCACAACTATCCACTAAGAAATAATTGATGTGGAGTTGCAGTCCGGTCAAAACCCGATAACTGATAACTAAGAAAACCAGTACTACCTTGATTTCCCATAGTGGAACCCAACTTCAGTTAACCTTTCTAAGTCCTTTTAAAATACACATGCATTATCAGGCAATTACCCTTTATTCGGGTTGTGATGTCTTTTATAAATATGCCAACAAAATAAATTATTATTAAAATATAAAAGTGACTGAATATCTCAAACTGCTACCGATGTCACTAATAACTGATAAATGATAAATGATAATTATCGTAAAATTTTAGAGATATAAAGTCACTAATATGGATGAGATTACCATCATAGTATATCTATGTTTATAACTGAATAACTAGAATAATTAAAATTATGAAGTGAAGTCTACTGAATATTCTCATGATCAAATAAATATGTTAACTAAATGTTAAATAAACAAATAAATTACAATAATTTCAATTATCATAATAAACATAATTTATCTAAAAAGAATAAAAAAACATTCATTAATAACTTTGTTTATGTATTTTTCCAATTTGCATAATTTATTTGAAAAGATGAAAAACACTTATCTTAACTAAATAAATATTTTTTAGTATTACATTAAGCACAATGAAGCATGATTTATCTAATTCATCTACCATTAACAAATATTAACATAGGGGCTATGAGATTCGAGTTCTTTTGTAACGAACAAAATCATATAACAGATCCCTAAATTAATCGAATTCCCGAATTAATTAAATCTACACGAAAAATGAAAAGAAATACGTGCACCAAACATTAAAAAAATATAATTAACTAGTTTAACACAATAATACATAATATATTTAAAGAAAGTAAAAAAAATATTCACAGAGTTGTCGTGGATCCGTAGCTCAATCTCTCGCGGTTCCAACGCCTCGAAGAATGCTCGAATCAAATTTCGGGCGGCCGAGATACGACCCAAACACTAAACTAATGCTTAACAGGTTCGGATCTCCTTAACGGGTCGGGTCTGCATGTGCTAGTGGGTTAAGAACTTAAATTCAAACCAGCTAATGGGTTGTCTTCGTGTCGGGTTGTGGATGCAGGAAGAGAACAAGAGAGAGATGCATGACGTGGTTGCAGTCGAGGAGATGAGAATAGCAGTGGCTTTGCGGCGTGGAGGAGAAAAGGTGGCGTGATGAAAATGTGAGGATGGCGAGAAAGAGAGCGATGTATGATTGTCAACTCTGGTGGACGGTAAAGAAGATTTGGGACGGTGAAGAAGAGAGAAGGTCGTGCAGGTCGGCGCGGGCCTGAGAGGAGAAGGGGAAATGGTTTTGCAGGCTAAGAAGAAGACTGTGGGACCTCTGCCGGTGGGCTCGCTCTCCATGAAGGAGGTGGTCGGGTGGCGCTGCAGCAGGGAGAGAAAGAGGGGGAGAGGAAGTGGTGGTGCAGTAGGCGATGAGAGAGAAGAAGCATAGCATCGAGGATGTGGAGGATCTCGTCGACGACGGCCTTCGAGGGAGGCTAGGTAGATGGTGATGCGTCGCTGGTGCCGCGTGAGACGTCTGCGACGATGAGATGATGTTGGTAAGGGGTAGAGGAGTGGAGGCGATAGTTGAGGGGGGTCTGGCTGCCCAGGGGGGCAGGGTGTTGGGGTCATGAGTTGACTGTCGCAGTTGGGAATGCATGAGGTCGGCATGGAGGTGAAGGACATGTGGGAATTGGGTTTGGCGAGGGGCTTGCGGAGGCGAGAAGGGGCCGACGGCGAGTGTAAGAGCGCGCGCGCACGAGAGAGAGAAAGAGAGGGGGGGCTAGGGTTAGGGTTCGACTAAGGGGGGAGAGAGAGGAAGGATACGAGTGTTTTATGGAAGAGTAAGAAACAAGTTATGGTTTCATGATCAAGTAAAGAGTCTAAATATCGTGGACGACAGACGCTACATGTTATTTGATTTGGATACGAGATCTTTTGAATAAGCTTCATCATCTACCTTTATCTCCTACGAAACAATACTTTGATAACATGACAGCCATTCATATTGTAGATAATCTTGTCTTTCATAAGCGCACTAAGCATATTAAGGCGGATTGTATGTTCATAAAAAGGTGATGGATGACAAGATCATTAAAACTCGATATGTTTTTTGCTAATTAGTTAGCAAATTTATCGACAAAACATCTTGGAGGATCACAAGTTTGGTTCATTTATGACAAGTTGGGCATGTATGCTGTATATAATCCGGCTTGAGGGGAAGTGTAACAAAATATAAAGATGTGAAGGATATTTTATGTAAAAGTCTCTACTATATATAAATGAGAGATAGGAGATACTATCTAATTGATCTTTCTTTCATAAACTTCTTCAAGCTATTACACGGGACAATATCTAAAAAAATTCAGCCACACTGGATTTCTATTATAATCTGCTCCAAAAAAAAAAGAATTTTTATCATTATTATAGAGACAATCTTAACCTCAATCACTTCATTTTAGTTGTTTACAAGACTACAGCATCCAAAGGTAACATTACTATGGTTTCTGGTATTTGGTTTATTCTACCTGTAGCTGTCAACAGCATGCAGAACTCATGATACTCTGATCTGTCCCTTATAACTATCATTCTGAAACAGAAGCCAAAGACAAAATATTGCAGAATTACATCACAATTTACAAAGTTTTGGGAGAGAATTTCTTCCAAAACATGAAGCCATATTGTAAACATAACCCTCACTCTCTCAGTAACAAAACTGAAACTAATCACAATAGTTGAAAGAGCTAAAGAACAGATAAATATTGTGTTAACTAAAACATGGTAATCAAATAATAAGTACAACACAGATAGTGCAACTGATAAGCTAGAAGTCTCTTAACAGTAAAACAAAACCAAACATGTAATGATAATCAACCATCCAATCAAAAGAAAAATGAAAATATAACTATAGTAAGTACCTGTAACACTTTCATAATGGATGCATAAGTTGATGGTCTTCCAATTCCGAGTTCTTCCAACTTTTTGACCTTAATAAATAAAGGTTTCATAATTAGAGAATTCAAGGAAACCAAATCATTCTCTTAATGAATCCTGAATCAGGCAATTCAATCAGAATTTGAAACAGGAGACAATAAATGAGGATAGTATAGAAGTTAAGATATAAACATAAATAGCAAAAAAAATATGAATATTTTTTAGAAAAAGGAGGAAAAAAAACTCTTACCAATGCTCCCTCAGAATATCGTGGTGGTGGTTTAGTATAGTGCTGTTGGAGATCAACCTTTACTAATGATAATGAATCCTTTACCTATAAGAAGATAATCATAGGATAAGAAACTTGCTTTTCTTTGAATAACTGTGTTTGCATCTCCATCTTTTGAATGGGAAGTACACATTAATAACTGACAATAAAAAAGAAATATAGGAGAAATCCTGGCTATATTTAGAAAAGAATTAATAAAAATAGAGCCCAATCTGATAAGTAACAATATAAATGACAAAGCTATACCAAGAAAAAAATCAAGAGTAGCAAATTCATGCACAAATATTAAGAAACAACTCATGGAAGAAAAAAAGCAAATAGCCAAGGTCTACATGTGAAGAACATCAATATACCTTTAAATTGTGAAGAACCTCAAACAATGACTCGTTAACTTCCCCACCCTTGTCTTCACTTCCAGCAATGGCAGCTTTTCTGTCCTGGAATAATATTACAGAAAAGTTCAAAGTTTCTTTAAGATGAAAAGTTGAAAGTGGATAAAGAATAATATTATGCAACTCAATTTTCAATTTGATGCAGATAAGTGCCGCAGACCATCTTCTCAGCAACTAATCTTCTCCTGACTATTAAAATAGTTCAACTGACAATCTCATAACACAAAATATGGGAACATGGGATATTATTTCATGTGCTTCTTCTTCAGTAATAATGGTCACAAAGAAAGCATGTTGAAACTAAACATAGTACCTGAATAACACATCATACCAAATAGAAATACAAAATCAGCCAGTTATTACTTCAAATTAGTATTAGATAAATGTTTAGACAACATTATACTGTAACCGGCTAATAAATGTAAAAATAGGAGATATATTTGACAATAGCTCAATGAACTGCTTTCTGTGTGGGGTAATTCATGTCTGAACAGTTATGGGTATAAAACAACAATGTAAGTATCTTTTTTTAGGGAAAGTTAAGACGAATATTTCATCAATATGTATAAAAAGGAAAATGATAGATTGTAGGATTAATCTAAATGAATCTAAACTTCAGGTGATCATTACAGCTGTAACATTCAACAATAATTTAGTTAAAGGAAAATTGCTCATTTGCACGGCTCTGCAAATAACTGCAACCACACACTGTGCATAATGAATCCCTTTGTAATCCAGAAATTTTTATTAAGTCCCCAAAAAGCTCAAGTACAATTGAAAAAAGGTGAACAAATTGAAGAACCAGAAAGTGTTAAAGAAAAATATTTTTTTAGGTGAATTCAACCAGATTTAAGGGACTTTAGGTGAAGTCAACCTAAGAAATGAGTGTTTCTGATATATTTTAGTGTTTCTTTTAACTATATATGAAACCATGACGATTCTAGGTAGAGCATTTGATGATTCATAGCCACGTCTACGAGATTCCACTGTAACTTGATTGGTAAGTAATAAAGCATTTCTTGCACTTTTTCAAGTTGTCTAATTTTCACATTATGATAATGACATCATAATGAGGGCATCATACTTGCACTATTTAATGTCAGCAACTTGTGCTGTGCAAATGATTTGAACTCATGTTATAACATATAATTTAGATTACTACATGTGTGATGCACATATATGTCTAGCATATAATACTAGTGCTTATGTGAATATGAATATGCATGTACAGCATGTGGGCATGTTGCAGTACGTACATGGCATTCATTCATTTGCAGAACTGGTACTTCACTTCAGAGATGGTTTACTGATTCGATACTCTTAGCAAAGCATGAAACTTGTGCATCAAGATAAAGCAAGTTCTTGTGTTTCTTCCTTACCTTTATAAACATCGGTGCCTCAAATCCCACTCCAACGAGGAACATGAAGCAAGACACATTTTTGCATGTGATGGGAAAATTCATTCTTACATAGATGTGTTTCCACTTTGGCTCTATGAGTTGTTCGGATGGCGGCATTATGATTTGGAAAATAATGAATCACTTACTGAATTTCTTCTCAGCATGTTATTGTTAAACCCTCATTCTAAGGTTTTCTTCACCGGCATGTCTCATGATAAACACAATCAATTTCCCAAACCTTTTAATGTGTCCTCGCGTTGGGTATTTTAGATTGTTAGAAAGAAGAGGGATTGAGGAGAGTGCTGGGAGCAAGAATTTGTTTTGTACTCTTCCTAGTACTTTCCACGTTTAGTAGATCTCTCCCAAAGGATACAGCCAAAGCTACCACATTGTGTAATTGTCTTTCTTTTCTTTTCTTTTTAAATTCATGTTTTGTACCATCTAGGTAATAATGATCAATATGGCACAAATCCTGTATGGGATTGGCTTCCATCAAACAAAAGAAACAACAGAAAAATCTTAAATACTGTTATATTTGTTTCTAATATAAGTATATAACATTATAATGATTATAACCAATGTTTGAAAATTAGTTTTATAATAAAGAATTTAGAACTAGAATCATGGTTTTGACAGTTTGCTTATGGCCGCAAGAACCCACTATTCACTAATATCCTATTAATTCATCTTCATTACTTTGAGAAACAATGGAGTCGCAAACACACTTTTCTGGTGTCTAATTTCTTCATATTTAATATTTGAGAATTAATGGAACCACAAGCCATCAAATTTTATAGTGTTAAGGATATCCCGGACACACATCTAGTTTTGGATTTTTGACAAGGCAAAATCATACATAACAAGAACAACAAAGCCGTTCTTCCAAACTTTTGGGCTCAGCTTCTGAAGTTTTTTTCTTCCATTCAGTTCCTTAGTTAAATTAACAACTAAAACATCCTAATTAATTCCCTCTATCCGAGTTTTCTTAGGTCTGCCCCTAGTCCTCATTGTGCTCGATTAACTACGATCCTATCAATTATCCTAACTAGTGAACTTATTGGTCTTCACTACACATGCCCAAACCATCTCAATAAATTCTACTGTTTTATCCTCGATAGGAGCAACCTTTAACAAACCCTTTCGTCAAAACTTTGGTGACTGGCTTCATGAGTCCGTTTTTTCCATTCAATTCCTCAGTTAAATTAACAACTATATATTCTTGTTAATTCCCTCTATCCGTGTTTGTTTAGGCCGTTCATTAGTACTCATTGCTCCATTAACTATGATCTTACCACTTGTCCTAACTAGTGCACTATTGGCCTCCACTGCACTTGCCCAAACCAATTCATTATCTCAATGAATTCTCCCTCGTGTTAACCTCAGCCGGAGCAATCTTATCTTTTTAAGGATGCGCTCGTTTCTTATCATATACCTTAGCACCTTGCCACTGATCCATCTCAACATTCACATTTGTGCTACACTAATTTTAGGACGTTTTGGTTCATGATTTCCCAACATTCCAGTTCACAAAGCTGGACTTATAGCTATCTTTTAGAATTTTCTCTTCAATTTCATGGGTATTTCAACTACATACTCCTGCTTTTGATTTAAGAACGACATCCTCCTCAATCCAACCATCATATTCATGATTGATGATTTTTTGGCAAAATCCCATGCATGTGAAAATGAGTCAGCAGGATAGATTCTTATTAGATTTCAATCAAAGTGATTGATCACATTGAAATTAATTTGGATAATAATAATATAGAGTTGGATTGGGATGGTTAACAAATTTCACATATTAACCGATGATAATTTATATGGCAGTTGAGTAAACCATTAAAATGCTTCTAAGTTCTAGAACATGGAGAGCAGAAAAAAGTCATACTCCCTAGCACATGGAATTGAGTTCAATGTTGTAGCATGCTATAAATATAAGGTCATAACAGAAATCAAACCCTCCATTTAAAGCACTATAGACAGTTATAAGTGTTTCCACATTATAGATGTTTTGACAATGATTGAAAGACATGCTGATCCACATGCTAAACTAGATGGATAGCATATGTGCGAAAAACATGACTAGATAGTTGATATTTAATAGTTGTTAACAAGAGAACTATGCGCTGGCATGACTTTGCATTGGTGCTTCTGCCGCATAAACTCTGTCAATCAACTGCCAGCTTTAACAGTTTGGATGATACTCACTGCCCATTGAACAATGTCTTGAGAACAGATACATCTAGAATGTTCCAATTTGGCAAGCCTCACTTTCTTTTAATTAAATAATTGATGGTAAGTATCTCATGAACATAGGTGATATTAATGTCCCTGTCACTACACCAAAGCTCCAGAATTGTGGTGAGGGTTGAGGATAATATTTTTATAATATCCCCTAATTAATAATGCCGTATTAATTTTTTAAAATATTTATTTGGCCTTACTTATCATTTTATTATTATTAATTAATTTGATTTATAACTCATTATTATTATTATTATTTTCTTTTCTTTTCTTTTCCCTTGCCCCGAATCCAAACCCAGCTCATGTGATTTTCCCTCCAATTTCCTTTTTAGCTCACTAGCCCAGGCCCATTTCCCCCTTTTCTTTCAATTTTCTCCTTATTTCAAGCACAAAAGCTTAGGCCCAGCCACTTTTCTTCTCTCTCATTTTCCTTTTTCTTTTTCTTTTTCTTATTTTTCTTTTGGCCCAAAACTAGCCCGGCCCAAAACCCAACACCCCATATATAATCTCTCTTCCTCCTCTCATCTCCTTCAACCACATCCGAACCCTAATGCTAGTCGAGATTCCCCATATCGTCGCCTCTTTTCTTCTTCCTCCCTCTCTCCAGCACCCAACAACCCTCGTCTCCACCCTGTGCCAATTGCACCGCCGCCCCCTCTCGCTCGCCTGCCACCGCACCCTCATCTACCTTCTCCTTGTTGGCACTGCAGCACCACATCATCTCCTCCCTCGGCCTGCAGCGCGCCATCGACATGTTGTCCTCTCCCCACACAGCGTTGTGTTGCACCCTTTCGCTCTCACAACCACCTCTGCCACCCGCCACATGAACCCCTTTCCTTCCCTCCACTCGACCATCGATCTTCACCTTTCTCTCCTCCGCGCAAGCGACAACCACTGCAAGCCACACCAACGCCCTCTCCCTATGCGCCTTGTCGAGCCCATCACCACCATCTCTCTCCCCCACCTGCACTGAGACCTCTCTCTCCTCCATGCCATGGTCGTCACCTCCTCTCCCAGCCGCCTCCGTCAAACCACCAACAGCCACCCCGAGCTCCACCATCCACACCGTCATCATCTCCTTCTTCCTCCCACCGTGCGCCCTGCACAGCCTAACGAACCCCCCTCTCTTCTTCTCATCCTCCTCTCTTTTCCCTTTATCCGCGCCGCGCTGGCCATCACCGCCGCTGACGTTGTCGCCGCCCCCAGGCCCCTCTGCCACTCCTTTTCTTCTTTCTTTCACCTTTTTCTTTTCATGTTGGATTCACCCAACACCCAATCCTAGCCAATAGCAACCCAAGCCTGTTCAAATCAAACCCGACCCGCAATCACAGTCCAGACCCATTACAGCATTTCCAGACCCGTTAACAGTACGGTTCGATTTTCGAGTAGTGTCTCGACTGTTCGAAATCTTATTCGAGCGATTCTGAAGGCGTTGGATCCGTGAAGGCAAGAGCGACGCATCTACGACAACTTTGTGAGTGTTTTAGCCTTTTTCAACAAATTATGTTCATGTTTAATTATTGTTCATGTCCAATTATTATTAATGCATGTTAATTATAGTTCATGCTCATATATATTAAATAAATTGAATAACTGTGAGTATTTTATTATTCTTTTAAATGAAGTATGTTTTATTGTTGATAATATATTTATTGGCAATTTATTGGTTTAATGTTAATTATTAAATTGCCTAGTTAATTTCCTGCCATTTAGAGAATCGTAAAATGTGTTGATTTAAATGTCCGTATAACAAATTTAACATGAATTATCCAGTTTGTTCCTGAATGCTTTAGTACATATGTTTTGAGTAAATAATTATTAATTCTGGATAATTAGGTTAGAGTTATTAATAGATTGTAATTGAGAAAAAATGTTTAAATGCTATCATAACTAGTGAAATGAAAAATTCCAGTAAAGCCAGATTATTGACCTTAAACACTATAATGATTTTATTTGGAATAGTTGACTATCAACAATAGATTATTATACTATTGAAGAGTTGGATATTTTGGTGATGATGGGTCAGAATATACTCTTAATGTTTAAATGTACATGAACTCTATATCTTGTCGTTGAGATGTGAGTACTTTTCATCAGTTCATTAGTCGTTTATCATTTTGATTTCGTTCAAATTACGATGAATCTTAGACTGAAAATTGAATCGGTCTTGAGGTTGGATTAGTTAGTGATTGTAGCATGGGTTCTAGATGAATTATTTATTAGACTTGTTTTCTTTATTTGATAATAATTCAGATAGGAATTTAATTGGATTTTGAGGTTTGACTAAATAAGATGTTACTTCATTAAAAGATTGCATCTTCATACTTGGATTTATTAGTGGACTCTATGAGAGTGGGGTTTGACTTAGGGTTGGTGAACGAGTGTATTAATCGGATTAGTTTGAACTAGTAGATTGCACACTTATACAGTTGAGTTGTTTTGGTCTTTGGATCTGTGATTGAGCTTGATTGAAGTGGAAGTTAACTGATGATCTTGATCGAATTGAATAATGAGGATTTGATTAGATGCAGCTGAATATTCAATTCAATATGTTGGGACTTTGATATACTGATGACTTAGAGAATGGATATGTCGATGCACTAATAGGATTAGAGTAAATGGATAGAAATGAGAGAAATCTGCATTGGTTAATTGAGCTTATAGTTTGTTTTCTCTGATTTCATGACAATGAATTTAATATTTGATGTCTATGGTGATTGTATTGAGACCATAAGTTAAGGGAGACGGTTATTGTTATATCCTAGTACATATGGATGGGATTTTGATAGTTCTAGATAAGACATATTAATGAATCAATACATGTCATGTTAATAGTATAATTTACGTTACCGAAATCGCTGAGAAAAATTGTCAAACGATAACATCATCGTCATGTTTATATTGTTATATTGATATCATGTTTACACTGTTGACACTATTACCATTACTCTCCTCGTATTATCCCAGTAATCAAGGTAATATGGACATTGATTGATTAATCTTAGTAACCTAAGTAAAAGAAAAAGACAATGACATTAAACATCTTACACCAAGATTAGAAAAATTGATGGCGAAGACAACGTCTGTATTTTGGGTGGACCTAGGATACAGGTTACAGAGCCGAAAGAGGGTTCCACTACAGAGCTCCTGTGGGGTGACTGACACCTCGTCATGTATATCATGTTATACATGTTATATAACTACCTAGCGGTAGGGCCTGATTCAGCGCTACGAGTCTGGGGCGTGATCTCAGATATGTACGGGACCTACTTAAAACACAGACAATGTCTCCACCAATCAGTTTCAATAACATATGACCATAATTGACATGTGTAGTAGGCGTAATATGAGATGTGTTTACTGCACGTGACAATTGGTGTTTGCTAACATAATTAATAACAGACTTTTCAACATGCAATCTAAATTAAAGTGTGCCCGCTCGTTATATATATTCTATGTTAGGCACCTGACTTAAATGATTCTATTATAGACTGTCATCCTTACTGTTTATCCATGTTCTGAATGTTATTGTACTGGTAATATATTTTTAATATGATTAAATTATATTTCTTATCATTATTATATTATATCATACTGTTTCCCTCATTTTACACTCGCTGGAAGTTTTCTGACTCCTCGGGATTTACATATTCAGATCTAAGATTATCTCATTTTGTTGATCAGTTATTTGAAGAGTATCACACGTATTGCGAGAAGCCTAGAGTTTTTCTCTGTGTGATTACCCGGTATGAATATTATTCATGTCCTCTTTGTTTATTCTTATCGATTCTTTTGATTCTCTATAGATTGGCTCAGCATTTATTTTATTTGATTATTCATAATATAATATATCTTTATGCAGAAATTTAAATGTCATATTGCAGTGACTTTATGGCATCCATAGTTGATTTATATAACTTACTCAGGTTACATTAGGCTTAGCGTGTACACATAGGGTATTCTCCTCGCGTATACGCGTCGCTGACTCTCGTCACGTGCCATTTTCACGTATTTTGAGAAGCGGGGCGTCACAATTTTTATACTCTAACACGCTGTATGTTGAGCGCCCTTTTCATGGGGCGAGACCTGTGCTTTAGTGCAACATTTTTTTTGAAGTCCACATTTTAAATGCGCACACAGTGAGATTTGAACATGGGTTGCTCTCAAACCATATTAAAGTTCTAGCATATGGAACAAAACTTGTAAGTTTTGGTGAGGGTTGAGGTTAATATTTTTACATTCTAACGTAGAAAACCGGAGCACAAACCAATGGACATCCATAAGATGATAGAAGGTATAGCCACAAATTATGGAAAAGGAAGGCAGTCACTGCAATATACAGATCATTTCAAAATGCATATCAATCTAACAACATAAAATGTCATCAAATTCAGAAATCTAACAACAACAAAAAACAATTTTCTATAATATAAGAAAGAGTTTCAAATGAGGAGTAATACAATCACTATAATCAGCGATGAATAGCATAAAATAATGTATGCAAGGAAAGCTACGAATGTTTTACAGGATGACGGTAATCATTAGTAAGAGTTATAGCATATTATGTTAGTAACAATACAAAGAGCAAAGAATATGGATTGACAGGAAATATTATAGATATGATGATTATCAAGAACATTGTTGGCTAAAATGTCAAAGAAGATTTCCATATGTACAAAAGGACAGACCTTATAAATTTCTTGATATCCAGGAAACCCAACTCTGGAGGCTACAGATCGAAAAGCCATGTCTCCTTCTGTGTTCCCAATATCAACTTGAACCTAAAGCAAAAGAGATTTAGTGAATATTTATAGAAACTTATTCTTACTTCCGAAATGACATTAAGTTCAGCCGAGTTTTTGCTTCCAAATTATTGTAAATCTGAAGTATCATAAAAGATATGCAGTAGCGGATCAAGATGTGCTTACTCAAAACTTTTTGAGATTAATTTCAGCCTCCTATCTAAATCTGAACCACTCTCTGAACCCTTGTAAGATGAGATCTTAAATTGATGGGTGCTACAGATGCTTCAAGACAGTTAGGCATGTGATGGTTGCAATTAAAAAAAAGTCTGGCTCCAAAAGATGGTTTCTGAAATCAGGCCTAAGGTCTTGTTGCTCCAAGATGTTAGGCACGCAACTAAATCATAAAGGCTAACTCCAAAAGGTGGTTCAGGAAATTGGGCCTAAGGTAGAGTCAACAATACAAGGTTATCTCCAAAGCTTTGGTCGGCGTCGGAGTCAACTATATAGGTGGAGAATAAACCAACAAGGTTAGTGAGGGCATGATCAAGAAACGCACCCAGGTACACTGCTGTGGCAGGTTCATCTCCAGATAATTTGGGCTCACGGAATGGGTGATGGAGATTTGTTAGGCGTATGTCTTACAAATTGTTAAAAGCATCCCAGCTAAAGAGAGATTGGAGCACAGGTTTAGTCCATCGACAAATGAGAATTTTGTAACAGGAGTCGTCTATTTGGTACCAGCTGGATTGAAGAATATGAGTGTTTATATGTGACTGGAATTCAAGACCTACTGGCTTAACCTTTTGGTCGAAGTGGTCTAAGTCCATTTTTAATACCACTTGGTAAGCTCCAACTACCATAACAATAGCCAGAAATGATTGCATTACAACCTAGCAGGTTGTATTCTAGAATAGTAAAGAGGCCATAGAAGGAATAAGTCCATAAAGTGTTGAAGAAATATATTATTACTATATAAATAGCTGAAAACAAGTTGAAGGCATATGCTACAGAATGATTAAATCAAAATTTAGCCACGTGTAGAGAAACAGTTCCCCAGTCCACTACAAAATTTATAGATAACGGATTATAAAAGCATCATCAGACACAATGAAACATATTTTAAAAAAAAAAATTAGAGCTATATCCAACCTAGAATTTTAAAAAGAAACAACAAAGAAAGAAAAGATACAAACCGTATCAGTTGTGGAAGGTTCCATTTGGCACGCCACTGTTCTAGTCCATATAAGAGAGTACAACTTTAGAGAATCATCATCTAGTATTCCTTCCAATTTTTCTGTTAAAAAGAGAAAACGCTAAAACAGTAAAATAACCAGACAGCTGGCATCTTGAAATCAAAATGCAAATAAACAAATCCTACTCTACCAGTGCACATGATAAATGACCTCACTCACTAACTAAATTAAAACAAATTTCTCTTCATAATTCCATCAAAGACAAATTTCCTACAAAAATTATCATCTCCAGGGGGTTTTGGAATGGGATTTCAGATTTTTGGCATCATCTCAAAATATATAATAAATTAGATAAAAAATTATAAAAATAAACATTTGAAATGTTTCCTTTTAACTGCTAGAATCTAAAGCAAGCTTGGATGAAATATTATATTGTTCCCAAGTTAATGTGAAATGATTTGAAATTTATATAACATCATTTCATGATTATGTTGCTAAAAGGATTAAGTAAACTTAAAGTTGTTGTATATTTAGCTTCAATTGATATGCAACTTATATATATATATATATATATATATATATATATATATATATATATATAGAGAGAGAGAGAGAGAGAGACTTGGACCCTTTGGGAAGGATATAGAGATGAATCATTCCCATTCAAATTCAATATTACATTCAAATTAAATATCCACTCCGTTAGAGTTGATCAACATTGTTAAGAGTAATTAAAAATAAAAAATTTCAAGTGTTTTGAATATTTTTTGCTTATACATCAGTAAGCACAAAATGAACAACCTAAACAGTGAGTTGGTTAGTTTAACGGTGTAGAATATTTAAATCTAACAAAAGTTGGTGTGTGAGTATTTTTAAATATTTAGATCATGATAAAATGGTCGAATCGAGAATTTGTTTGTCTAAAGTCGTAAATCTAAGTAATATACTATTTTCGACTATCCATTTTGTGCCTACTTTATGCGTGGACAAAAAAATACAAAATACTTAATTTTTTATACAATTACTTAAAATAATGTAGATCAACTTTAATAGAGTGGATATTCGTATTTGAATGTTGTATCACTGAATTTAAGTGGGAAAGATTCATGCTCAAGTCCTTTCGGAAGTAGTCAAGTCTATCTCTATAGATATACGCACACTAGTAAAAGGCAGGCGCACCAAGCGCACATGAATCCGAAATTTTTTTCCTTGAGATTCTTTCTTTTTAAATCAAAATTTTTCTATTAATTTCATAATCATCAAAGAAAATTATCTAAGTAGGAGTATAATTAGAGTAGAATATTAAAAAAGGAACTAAACAGTGGGTACTTGAGATTCTTTTCCAATTTTGACTAATTGTAAATTGAAAATTTGGAACATAAATTGGAAGAAAAGACTGAGAAACAGAAGTAGAAATCAGTTTTTTTATTGTAGCATATTGAAAAGGAGTGGGAGTTCTTTTTTTACCTCAGGATATTGAATAAATTAGGAGTTCTTTCTTTACTATAGAATATTTAAAAAAGAATTAAGGGTCGATTTTTTTTGCATAGAAGATATTGAAAAAGAGTTGAGTCAATTGAACTTTTTTTAAACTTTTGATTACATGATAGAAATCTTTTTTCTTGGTGTCGCACGATATTAAAAGAATAGGAGTCCATTAAAAAATTAATTAAGAATCTTTTTCATCAATTATGAGTTGGTTTGATTTAGAAATTCTTTTTAACTGGGTTTTTTTATCAATCAATGGTGAGAATTTGCTATAACAATGGCCCAATACACCAATCTTATTATAACTTGGAATCCTTTTTTGCTTGATACTCTCTTTTTCTCAATCAACATTATGAATTTATTATAATAATCTAATGGTCTAAAATCGCTCTCGGCAGAAACACTATTGGTGCTTTTATAAGTAATATGTGTGTATATTTGAGTTGGACTATACACTTCTCATTTACTCCAAAAAGTGAGAGTTAACACATCTCTCACCATTAAGTGTCTTTGAAATAAATTGTGTAAGGTAATTTTGTACTAAGTAAACATTTGTACTTTCCTATTCTCATTAGGACTAGTGCTATTTCTATGCTATATAATAATGGCACCACCTTTAATTGGGGGTGCACCATTTTCTCTCTAAGATATATCAAAGAACTAGCTCGATATTAAGTAAAACAATTTCCTATTACTTCTAGTTCTAGTTTTTTCTTGTTTTTTCTCTTTTTTCTTTTTTCCTTCTCTTTCTCTTTCTTTTATTGTCTTCTTTTGTTCTCTTCGAATCAGCCGACTCCACCATCCATCTTGTTCCTCTCGTCCAACCCATCTTCCTCTATTTTCTCATCTCCTCTTCAATACTCTCTCGCCAGCCCGAATCCAAACCCTAATCCATGCAAGCCTTCTATAATCCAACTCGACTCAACCCATCTCGAAACCCAACTCGCCACCAACCCATCAATCTCCACCCGCTGCCACCCAAACCCACCCACCTACTACCACCCAAACCCACCCACCCGCCACACCAAGCTTTGTCTTCGCACGTCAACCCACCTTTCCATCACCCATGAGCAACCCCACCATTCCATCTCCTTCCCCCCTTCCTCATTCGAACCCAACTTGTCCCTCATCCCTTCTCTCTCTTCTTTTCTTTCTTTAAACCAATCCTAACTCAGATCTTGTCAACCCGACCCGCATCTAATTTAGCTCCAATCAAGACCCAGATGGACCCGAACCGAGTTCTAGTTCTTCCTAGTTTAACTAGGATCTTAAGCTCAAAAAAGAGGGTAGTTCAAACACATACAGCAAAAAAGACTTTAGTCTTGTGCGCTAAAAAAATTTTCCCCTTATATTTTCTTTGTAACTTCATCTCAATCCTATTCTTTCTAGCTGCCTTTGTGGCTAATGTCAAGGATATTAAAGATCTTATTGGGATTCAAATTACCACTGTAAAACTAAACAGAAAAACCTATTTTCTATGGGAGAGATCTGTAAGAGGCTTCTTAGACGCAAAAGGAAATTAAAGATTGTTACTTCTGTTAAACTTGTCTCCACTGAAAAAGTAATGAATAGGATCGAGATAACTACTTGGTGATGACTTGGTGTGGAACAGCATGAAATCTATGAGCGCTAATTTCATGTTTCTAGATGCAACAAAAGAAATCTAAGAAGCTATTTGTAATACCTATTCCATGAAGAAGAATGTGTCTCGAGTCTTCAAAGTCTATGAAGACCCTAAAATCCCCATCAAGGTAAAACAATTTGGAAGATTATTACAACCAATTCAAAGGTGTGATAGATGAACTCAACGGTACCATTCAGTGACTAATGTCATTGAAGTTCTTAAGAGGCATCATGAAGAAATATATGTTTACAAGTTCCTTTTGTGTCTCATTCCTCACTCAAACCGCTCCAAGGACAATTCCTAGCTCGTGATGGAAGGTTTCACCCTCTCCATAATACTTTCTCATGAATGTCTCACGCTTCAGACTCTTCTATTATACCTTTTAATCCCTCTTCTGTTGAGAGTTGTCTTGGTTTGTTAACTAGTCGAGGCACTAGGTCAGATATTGTGGTGTTTCCTCTCGTCATTGTGGTACATCTTCTCGAGGCTAAGGTCTTTTCGGTGGTCAGAGTAATTCTAGGAGGTGTACTATTGTTGGGATTGCATGGAAAACCTTCATGGCCTTCTTGAGCTTCTTATTTGTCTCAGTGTTGGCTATTGTTTAGCTGTTTTCTCATCTACTGCATAGTAATCTATTTTTTCACCTATCTCTGTTAATGGCTCTGTGACTCTCTTTAATCCGAGCATGATTCTCTACCTCTAAAGTGCATTCAGTCTCTACTTCACTCAGCCACCCTTGCACATCCATGTATTTCATATTTAGCATGTTTCTTACTTTCTTCTTGGATCATTGATTTCAGTATGTTGACTCACATGACTCGTAAATCTACCCTTTTATTCACTTTCTCACATCATCTTTTGCACCTTCTATTGCTTTTGCTAATATAGTTCCAAAAGCATTAGTGCACTAGCACTGACAATCACTCTCTTACATTATCTAATGTTAATTATGTTCCTAATTTTCTTTTAATCTTTTATACGTGGTCATTTAATCAAGCTCTTAACTGTTATATATTATTATCTCCTTCCCTTAATTTTTAGGATCTTCGCACGAAGGTGATTGGTAGGGTATGAGCACGATGGTTTGTATTATATTCATTGTGGTGGTCCATTTTCTTTTCTTTTTTCTAATAGACCATTATTTGATTTACCTCCAAAGATTTTGGATGCTTGTGTTTTGTTCATGAGAAGCTCCATCCACGAGCAACTCATTCTAAAGTGTGTTTTTTAGAATATTCTCATATAAAAAAAAAGGTTATCAGTGCCGGAATACTATCATTAGAAGACACATGATGTTCGTCGATGAAACTTTCTTTGAAAACACACCATATTTTTCATTCTTGGTCTCCCTTTTTCTACTCTAGCACTTCTGGTTCTCCTCTTCTTTTACCACTTGCGCCTAACAGACTCGCCTGGCAGACATGCCTCCACTTCAGGTTTTTCAATGGTGACAGAAAAGTAGTAGATTATTATGAAAGAAAAAAATATCACTGAAGAATTTTCATCAAAAAAACTAGAGAAAAGGATGTCCTTTAATCCGCATTTTCTATGCAGTGTTTTAGTTCTTATTATTGATTCTACCAGCTTGCAACTTCAATTGAAGAATCTAAGCTTCCTATTTTAGTTCTTATTACTGATTATACCAGCTTGCCCCCTACTTACTACTTCAACCGAAGAATCTAAGCTTCCTATAGCTCTTCGAAAACGTACTCCATCTTATACTCAACATCCTATAGCCAAAGTTTTTCTCATTTATCTCCTATACATTTTAGCGTTGCAGCAACTTTGTCTCCTGTGTCTCTGTCAAAATATTATCATGATGTTATGCTGACTCATAGACGGAAAAGTGTTATGGATGAAGAGATGTCTAATTTACATACTAATAAAAACTATGAATTAACTTTTCTACCACCGAGAAAACATGTTGTTGGTTGTCATCAGATATATATATCGTCAAATTACTCCTTGATTGGAAGATTAAGCACTTGAAGGAATGGTTGGTCACCCAGGCTATAACACACAGATATGAGTAGATTATTCTAAGACTCTCTTGCTGGTAGCTTGTTGCATTCCATCAGAATTCTTTTATCAGTTGATGTAGTGGGGCAATGGCCTCTATAACAACTAGATATTAAAATTGTGTTCTTGCATGGAGATCTTAAACACAATGTTTAATGATTCAGCTTCCTAGTTATGAGATTTAGGAGGACTATGCTTACAAATTCAAGGACATTTATTGTTTGAATTAGTATCTACAGGCATGTTTGACAAGTATTGTTGTTGCATGCTATCGCTTGGGATGAAGCTTCTCTATGGAGCTTCTTTGATTATTCTATATTTGCACTCTACAATCCTGCTCGAACTATTATTCTTGCAGTTTATGTTGATATTATTGTCACCAGAGATGATCATCAATGTATTATTCATCTCAAAGTTTATTTGAGTTCTCATTTTTATATAAAGGTTCAGATATTTTCTCAAAATGGAGCTTGTTTGATCTCTGAAAGGTCTTTCTCTATCTGAACAAAAGTACTTTAGTGATTTTCCAGAAAAACTAATATGTTAGGATCTAAGCTATACTCTTATAGATCCTAATATGATCAAAACACCTATGAGAGCCTCTTGTTAATCCAAGACAGTATCGACGATCGAATGGTAATTAATTTAATTGACTGTCACTCAATTTGATATTACTTTTATTGTTGGTACATGCAGTATCCGTATAAGCACCACTGGGTTGATACTTATCGTATCTTAAGATATCTTAAAGAGGCCCTGGTAAAGGGTTATATTATAGTCCTTGTCATTTGAATATTTGAGATACTATGGTGCTGATTGCGTTGGTGATCCTTTTCGTTGCTCTAATATTGATTATTGTACGTTTGTTCGCAGCAATTTGGTTACATGGAGAAATAAAAAAAACAAAATGTTGTGGCTGAGGCAGAGTATAAAGCCATAGCACACATGACCTTAAGTTGATGTGGATTCAATCAGTTCTTCGTGAGATGGGTGCATTTAGAACAAACAGATGGTGATACATTGTGACAATCAAGATGTTATATACATTGCCAATGATCCTATTTTTCATGAGCATACAAAGCATATTGAAGTGGATATTAACTTCATTCCAATCGTGGTGATGCAATATAAAATAGTCACTTTGTTTGTTATATTTAGTTGTCAGCTTGGTTGATAATGTATAGGAAGAGTTTTCATGCTAAGGTGGGCATGATTGACATCTATGCACCACCTTACTAGTGAGCATTAGAGTAGTATAGGGTAATTTTGTAATACTGAGTAAAAATAGGGACTTTTCTTTTATTATAAATTTCTATGTTTATCAGGAATTGTAATATTTCAATAATATATTATAAGGGCACTACCCCTAATTAGGGATGCATTGTTTTCTGTCTATCTTAATACACTTTATACAAAAATAAATTCTATACCAAATTATGACTCATAGTACTACTAGAATCCTATAAGACTACAAATGTTATTAAAATTATACAACCAAATAACTTTACTAATGCACTTAAGAACACTTGAAGAAGTTTGTGTTTCATAAGTTAGAGTGACATCAATCAAATCTCATCTCTCATCTCTTATTTATATATAATAGAGACCTTTACATAAAATATCATTCACATCTTTATATTTTCTAAAACTCCCCCTCAAGTTGGAGCATATATATCATAATCTCGAGCTTGCCACAAATGAACCGAACTCATGATCAAGGTTCTAAATATCAGATATCGGGATCGTATCGGATAGGGCTTTTCATATCGGATATCGGATATCAGGGGAGATATCGAGGATACGCGCGCATATCGGGCGTTCATATCAGACACTATATAGAATGAAATATTGATAATTAAAAGTTGATTTAGTGTCATAGATATTATCTACCTAATAAAAATGATATAATATGCATGCAAAGACAGTAAAAAATAATGTACATTTGCACACAATCATGCAATAAATAAGTTATTTCATATCGGGCGATATATCGGGCGATATATCGGGCGACTTATCGGCCGATATCAGGTGACTTATCGGCCGATATTTCAAATATCGGCCATTTTTTGCTGCAAACGATATGGCGAACGATTTTCCCATATCGTATCGGCAGCAGGAAAAAAATGAGATATCGGACGATATCTCGGCTAACTCGGCTGATATTTAAAACAGGGCTCATGATCCTCTAAGAAATTTTGTCAACAAATCTGCTACAGATTAGCAGAGAAAACATATCAAGTCTCAATTATCTTGTCCTCGATACCTTTTGACGGTCAAGAAAGATAATATTCTTTATAGTGTAAATAGGTGCATTGTTATTGTTAGACTCGTGATTCTAAATATCAGCCGATATATCAGTTTTGGCCTATACGATACGATCCACTGAAAAATAGCCAAAATCAACTGATGTTGCACTTATTTCTCTAGGTTTCTTTCTTGACAAACTAGATTTGAGTCTTAGAACTATATTATGCAATTATTAGAAACTTGAGACTTGGGAATGTTTATTAAATATTTATAGTTTATAATATTATTTAATTTTATTGTTTATGCATATAGTCTATCACTTCATTTATGTGGCTTAGGGTGGGTTGAGAATTAGAATGGGTAATATTTTTATATTTTCTTTTGTTTATATATCTACCTATATGTGTATTTTGTCATTCTTTTGCATATCTTTTGCTTTTCTCAAGTCTCTTACGCAAAAATTTAAATTTAAAAAGTAAGAATTTCATTTTGGAGATAAGTAATAAGCTTTTCATGTTCATGCTATATATTTTGTTGTATAGAAAGCTAGATGGTTTTATATGGACAATTTCGCCCATGATGTCCTTTTAGATTTTGTTTTTTTTGCCTTCTATTTATTCTGGGGGTAAAATTGGAAAAAGTGATGTCAAAATTCAGCATTTATTGTTCACAAAATCCCCCTCTTCACAAAATCCCTTCTCTCCCGATCTCAATCTCTCTTTCTCACAATCTCTCCCCCAATCCCAATCGCAGTCTCTCTCCCCCTCTCTCACTCTCTCCCTCGATCTCGAGTCCACATTGCCCTCTCCCCAGTGCCTTTCTCTCACGAACTCGAGTCCACCGTCTTCTCTCCATCATCGTTAATGGTGTAGATCGACCTCTGACCCCTATGCTCTGTTCCTCTTTTCTGATCTCCGACGACGTTGCCTCTCCCCGCCACCGCTGTCGATGAGAACGACGATCGAAGTCTGACCCTCCCCCTCTTCTCTTCGACTCTTCAGACCTCTGTCGCCGCCTTCCATAGCGTCTTCTCTCTGCTGTCGCCGCCGACCCCGATCAAGCTCGCAATTAATTTTGATTTTGCTCACTATCGCTAACAGAATCAAGAAAGGAGACAATCACCCTTGGGAACACAATCTACTTGTGGAATGCTTCTAATGGGTCAGCCTTTGCACTTGTGACCATTGATGAGGATTCTGGACCTATTACGAGCATTAGCTGGGCTCCTGACGGGCAACACATTGTTGTTCATCTCAACAATTCGCACATTCAGTTGTGGGACTCAAGTAGCAATCGCCTGGTTAGTTATATTCACTTGCTATTTTGTTGATTGCCTTAAATTTGATCATTTTATGAAAAACACAATTTTGATAGCTTAAAGTTGGTATGTCATTCATTTGATCAAATTAGCTCAGTCACTACTTTAAATAGTATAGATTGTGGGAAAATATTGTTTTTGATTGCTTAGATTTATTAACCAAAAACAGAAGTATTGCTTGAATCAACTAACATTGAAACAACATTTCTGTTGTAATTTAAGTGATGCGGATAATGAAATGAAAACTTGGTGTATCTATTATCTTTGGAGAAGACGTGTCAACTCGACATGGATCCAGTAGTTCTAGTAGTATTAGGATTACTAGCTTCTATTTCTTAATTTTTTATTTTTAGTAATAAGAATTGTAGTAGGATTTCTAGTTTTCTTTTCATGTAAGTTTTCTTTTCATGTATTTTTCTTTCTTTTAGATTTTTAATTTCTTTTAGGAATTTGATTATGTAATCCAAATAGAAGTAGGAGAACAATTTGTAACCTATATAAAAGCCCCGTGTATTCACTTTTAAGATACAACAATCAATGAAAGCATTTACTCTCAATTGAGTTTAATACAAATTTCTCAATCTTTTTTTCTATTAGTGGTAGGATGCCCTATTAGACTCAATTATTAGTGGGATGTCATAATTGATTATCTATCTCTCTATTCATCTCTTTATCTCCATGTTAAATTTCTTCCTTCTCTCAGCTCAGCGCCTTCGTCGACAAAGTTCAAAAGCCTCGCGACAATCACCTCCAATCCTCTCATGTATCTCCTCTCACTACTGAACCCAAAAAAACACCCTCCTGCGCTACAAACAGCCATCAGATTACCTATTTGCGCCAGCAAAATTCCGCCGCAACGATCTCCCTTGTTTGGATCATAGCTCCCTCATCCGGAGTTCGAATTGCACAATTTTAATGCATTGGACTCATAAGGAAAAGAACTACATATCTATAACAATTCAAAAGGCATCTGAGGTACAAATTCAATCAGAACTATCTATATTACAAGTCTAATATTTTACATCTCCAATTTCTTATCAATATTGATCTCTATCCACTATAAAATTGTGAGTATGAGATTCTATTTGCCCAGTAGTTCATAGCATTTTTTATTGATCATTGAATTGCACCTACATAACATTAGCATTGAATTAATACTTTGATATTTGAAATCGATGAGCATATGCATGTTAAAAAACATAGCTAATATTAACTGTTTGAAGATCTACTACCAGACTGATGTGAAAATGTGTACGGGAGTGAAAACAATAGATAAAATAACTCAAAATGATGCGGATAATGTAACGAAAACTTAGTGTGTCAATCATCGTTTAGTTCTAATAGTATTAGGATTATTAGCTTTTATTTCATAATTTTTAATTTTTTATTAATCAAAATTGTAGTAAGATTTCTGATTTCCTTTTCATGTAAGTTTTCTTTTCATGTATTTTTCTTTCTTTTAGACTTTTGATTTCTTTTTAGGAGTTTAATTATGTAATCCAAATAGAAGTAGGAGTATAATTTTGTAGCCTATATAAAAACTCGTGTATTCATTTTTCAAGATACAACAATTAATGAAATCTTTTACTCTTAATTGAGTTTAATACGGATTTCTCAATCCTCTTCTCTATTAGCAGTGGGATACCATATTAGACTCAATTATTAGTGGGGGTTATAATTAATTTATCTCTCTATTTCTCTTTTTAACTCTACATTAAATTTCTTCCTCTCAACTCAGCGCCTTCATCAACAAACTTCAAAAGCCTCGTCACTACTGCCCCCAATCCTCTCATGCATCTCCTCTCACTGTTGAAGCCCAGAAAAACTACCTCCTGCACCATAAACGACCAGCAGATCACCTAGGTCGTGTTTGGATTCATGAAAGTGGGAGGAAAATAGGAAGTTTGAAACTCATTTCCCACTTCTCTTGATTGTTTTGAACCGAAAATGGAAAATGAGAAACCCCTCATTTTTCCTTGTCCCTTTTACACCTCTTTTTTACACTACTATTTTCTCACTTTCAGGGTGCTACAATTAATTTTGTGACCATGTGAATCTCACTTGTAATAGTTGTAGTTTAATGCATTAAATTTTAATGTCATGTAAATATCACTTGGAGTCTAATTACAGTTCAAAAATATCACTTCAGAAATAATATTTAATATAATATTATTTTGTGGTCAACTTTATGGTCAACTTTTTCACTTTCACTTCCACATTACTAACTAAATAGCGAAAAATACAATATACTTTTTCACTTACACTTTCACATCCAAACAATGAAAAACTTATTTCCACAAATCCTAATTCTTCACTATAGTTTCACATTTCCCACCCCCACTTCATACTTCCCATTTTTCTCCTACTTCCATGAATCCAAACACGCCCCTATTTGTGCGAGCAAAATTCTGCCGCAGTAACCTCCCTTATTCGGACTGTATCTCTCTCATACGGAGCCCAAATCGCACGATTTTTGATGCGTTGGATTCATAAGGAAAAGAACTACACAACCATAACAATTCAAAAGACATCAGAGGTACAAATCCAATCCAGAACTACTTATATTACAAGTCTGATAATTTACATCTCCAATTTCTTATCGATATTGATCTATGTCCACAATAAAATTGTGAGTATGAGATTCTAATTGCCCAGTAGTTCATAACTTTCTTTATTAATCATTGAACTGCACTTGCATAACATTAACATTGAATTGATACTTCAATATTTGAAATTGATGAGCAAGTGCGTGTTAAATAAACATAATTGTATTAACTAATTTAAGCTTTTCTACCAATGATCGTTCTTGTTGATGAAACATTTTATTGAGTTATTTTATCTATTGCTTCCACCCCCTACATGTTTCACATCACGAAGTTAAACCAGAAACAAAACCAAAGATCTAAACTAGACTCAAATGACAATCTCTCAATCCTCCATTGGGATCTCAAATAACACAAATGGCAATCTTTCTAATCCTTTCTTGGAATCTCAAAATGCAATTCTTGACAATTTCTCTGATTCTCTCAAAATAACTCAAATAACAATTTCCCTCATCCTCTTATAGAAATCAAACTACAATAGTCAACAATACCTCCCTTGCGAACTAATACCTTCAATCCTCCCTTGGGATCTACTCACATAAACTCCACATAATTCTTTCCTAGGATCTAACATAACTAATATCCAATATATAATACCCAAAAGCAAATTTCAAAAAATTTTTTAATCGAATGAGATCTGTGAGATTGTGTAGGCTCTGATTTAAGGAAAAGAGGAGAAATGATGGTTGCAACAACACAGTAGCATATAGCATCGGAGATGTAGTGATACTGTAGAAAGAGTGTTGTAGCAAAAGTCGAAGAAGGTGATGGTGGTGGTGGTGGTGGTGGTGAAAGCGATAATATTGGTGGTGGTTTGGCACAGAAATCATAGGACTATTATGATGTTTAAACTATGAAAAGTTACATTTTCATTGATTATTAAAATAATTATAAAATACAATTATATAGAACTATGAGCAGTACCCTTCTTATATAGACCGCATACAAACATGAATTGTGCTCGATCTATGACTTGTAATACTATACTACTAGGACTGTACATGACTCTAAATACTGTTAGGATTCTATATCAAGAAACTCTACTAATTAATTGATAATCTATTATATCTAACAATTCCCTTTCCATCCTACTCTATAACCAAATCAGTTATTTGTCTCCAATCACAGACTTCGTGGTAGGCGGCATCCAATCATAATGCTTGTTGCTGACTCCACCGCCGCTAACTCCACCACTACAAATGAGTTGGCCCCAGATACTCTCATCCCTCTTACTCATCATCTTTCATGTTCTCCCATTCCCTCTATTTCCTTCTATCTCAACTGAAAATTATATTAACAACTACTTGTAATGCTTTGATTGCCGAAAAAAGCCGGTTTCAACCACCAGATCTCACTGAAACTGAGGGTTATTTGCTAACCCCACTAGGGGTGAGCATTTTACCGTCTGAACCACAAAAACTAATTTAACCATGAAAAATCGATCGGTTCGGTGTGGTTTTTAAAAAAATCGATTTAGTACGATTCAATGCAAATGATTTTGACACAATGGTTTTGCGGTTTGATTCGGTTCGATATGAAAAAATATGGATCAAAACCGACCGGTAATTGAATTATTATTTTTTTTCCTTCAAAAATTTAAGGCCTGTTATCCTAGAGAGCCACAATCTCCACTTCCAACCCACTCTCTCATCTCCCAACTCCCAACTCTAGGCCTCTCAATCTCTCTAAGCCTCTCAATCTCTCTCAGCCTCTCTAAGCCTCTCTTTCTCTCAATTTCTCTAACAATCTCTCTCTTTCCAACTCTGCAAATCACCAATCATGAAATCAATCTCCTCTTCTCTCTATTATATCACTCGACTTCTTTCTCGAGTTCCTCTCGGATCCTCACAATCTCTAGGATCCATGTAGATCGATTCTTCAGTTATACTGGAAACCAAGATAAAAATCCCTCATTTTTATTTCTCTATCCCTCTCTTCAAATCTGAGCTTGATTCCTCTTAACTTCCTCTCAAGTCCAAGGCTTTAATGATTGATCTGTTATATTTCACGATCCAATATTTGCGAAGAGGAAGAGAAGCGTGAACAAGGTGGAAGGATCCACATTCCAGAGTTCGATAGCAAGCTCGGATTTTATATTTTCTTTTTATTTTTGTTTGGTGCTTCATGGTTGATGGGAAGAATCCAAAAGATGGCAGCAAGATGAACTATTTTAGATTTTTTTTCCCTTAATCTTTTGTGTTTCATGGTTGATGAGGAGGATCAAAAAATTTGTAGAAAAATAAAATCTTGTTGGTTTTAGTTTTTCATTTTTTTTTTTTTTTTTTGTTTTGGTGCTTCATAGTTGATGAAAAGATGCAGATGAAGTTCCCACGTGTTGTATGTTTATTTTATTTACCTTTCTGTAATGCCTCAATGTTGATGAAGGAAGATGACCATTTAATTTTGAATCATTGTATTTTCATTGTATTTTATTTTATTTTTGGTGTTTCAGGTTGATAGGAAAGAGATTGTTCTTAATGAATTTTAAGAGTAAAACTGTAAATCTCAGAAAAAGGCATAGATTATTGTTGAGTAATGTTGAGTAATAGTTCTCGTGTTCTTGGAGCTACTTGGTATATTGTCATGCTCTAAGAAATTTGAGCTCTCATTAGCCTCTAGTACTCTCTAGGAAAGTTAAGAGTATTGTTTCAATTTTTTTTTCTCTCCAACTTATTCTCAAAAGTAATTTGACCCAAAGTAAGAGGAAAAATAATAGTAATATCCAAAGTAGAAAAAAGAGTATTGCATGTCCACACCTGTGAAGAAACGGTTGAAAAACAAAAGAAGTAGAACAATGCCTGGATTCTAGTGAGCCTTCAGCCCTCGATCACTGCAAGGAAACAAACCAAACATTTCGGTTCGGTTCGACTTTGGTTTCAGTTTGGTTTAGCTTATATTTGGGTTTCGGTTCGGTTTTGATATAACAGTGAAACACCAAACCGAACCAAACTGTTTGATGCTTACCCCTAAACCCCACTTCGGCATAAACTCTGCTCATGAAGCTCAATTTCCAATCCAAATAGCTAATATGTGTCAGGATTAGATGAAATATCAACCCTCAGTGAGCTTTATTAAGATTAATTTGAAACTTCGAAGATTTGACACATTGACTTGAGGCACATTGTTCAAAACATGAGTAAACGTCATCTGTACCTTGGGAATCGGGATAGAACAGGGATGGAAGAGGAAAAACTATACTATATGTTAAATTAAAAACATTAAACATTTCTTTATGAAATTTGTATGCAAAACAACTAGGGTGTAAGTGTTGCACCAACATGTTTACGTGCTATTGAAGTTATTGATATATAGAATTCAGGTAGCTCATAGAACCTCTTCGTCTGATAAGTATTATAGGATTTTGCAATGTAGATGTATGAAAAGAATTCCCCAAGTCAAAAACAGAAAAGTTTAAGATGCTCCAAATATGAAAGCAGTATGCCCAATTGGATTCTTTCAGAACTTATTACCCGGAAGCCTCCTTATATTGGTTGGCCTAATAGCTTCATGTGCTTCTTGGGCATTCTTTACCTTCTTGAAGTATCTGCGTACACTCTTTGCTGCAAAATTTTCACCATACCTATAAAGAGAAAACAATATGTTATTCTGAGGAGATTAATTAATTTAAATAAAAAAGTCAAAATATTTAAAGTAGGAACAGCAGGAGAATGAGGTAAATAAGTGAGATGTTGGCAATAAAAACTTAAAAACAAATGGCAAAGGTCAATAACCTTTTTAACACATTGCATAAGAGTATACTCATAGTTCAAATACCCCCCCCCCCCCCCCTACCCCACAAAAGCCCCCCAGCCCCACCACCACCCAACCCCCCCAAAGGCCCCCCAGCCCCACCACTCCCCCCCCCCCGACTTTTCACTCTTCCTTCCAGTGAAACATGATAAGCTCTTTATACATACTATTTATTTTCCACTTGATTACCTGAAGCAAGATTTTTGCAGAAACTACAAAAAGGTATCTAGACACAGATACAGGGGCTCCCATAATTTAAATTCATACTTCTAATAATGACAACACCAGATGTCACAGAATTTCAATTGAAGACAATTTTTTTCTTCTTTTTTGGGTAAAATGACCAAAAGTTTAAACAGGAAAATACGAGATGGAAGATTTTAAATTGCCAGGATACCATACTTCTGTAAAGTGTAAACTTTGTCAAAACTTCACTTCTTAGAATGAGTAGCATATTTTACAGAAAGCACAATTCATATATCTTATAAACAGCAATAACATGTGATTTACCAGAGGTCAGATAAATTTAGACACGATAATTGAGCGAAAGACCAAGCAGGTATGATAACCCTGATGATACATTCATCTGTTACCCAACTCAGTCAGATGAAAATTTTGAAGGACTTAGTGTTCTTCAAATCCAACTACAACAACTAAGTTTCGAAATAGGCTGAAACCCTGTATGTTATAGACTAAAATATCTAACCAAGCTTAATGATGCAACAACATAGATGCCCCACAAGATAAATGTTATGATGAGTGCAGCATAAACAAAACACTGTTAGCATATGTTATAAATAAGGACACCACCCTTAAATTGGGGGTGTATCATCTTCTCTTTATCTCAACATGGTCACAAAGCGCTAGCTCTCGATATTTACAAAACAAATCTTCCTTTTCTTTTCTTCTCCTACTACTTCTAGTTTTCTTTTCTTTTCTTATCCTTTTGTTTCTTTTCTTCTTCTTTTTTTTAATTTTCTTCTGCTTTTCTTCTTTCTTCTTTTGTTCTTTTTTTTTTTTTTTTGCATTTTCCCTTTTCCCTTGCCTCTATTCTTTTTCTCCCGCCGAACCACCCACCTGCAACCCAGCTTCTTCCATCCTGCCCACATGCAACCTAACCCGAGCCATCACCTCAATCGATCTCGATCTCTATGTATAAAGAACTTGGATACAAATGGTATTAGATTATTAACAGCACAAAAATAACTTCATATTTTTTGTTTTGACCTAAAATAGAATTTAGAAAGAATTACTCAATAACTCTCTAAGAGTAAAGAGCTTGGAAACTGAGCTTTCTCAGAGACGACATAAACAAATGAATTGCTTGCATCAAACTTTTCGAGTATTTGTATGAATTTTATCAGTATTCACTGTGAATTATAAGATACAGTTAAGATACATGCCATAGATGGTTTATAATTGTCATAAATAATTCACTGTATTGAGTACATAGCGTACTAATAACAATCTTTCCAATGACATAAAATAACTAGCTCTCTGTATGGGTACTAACGAAGATGATCCGCTTATCTAAGATTCCCTCTTATCAAAAAAGAAAGGAATTGTTCAATGCAAGTTACAATTAGAAGAATGAACGTCAAACTGTTAACATATTTTGAGATCTGAGCTATTCACAAATATAATGCATTGTATCCTGTCAGATGAAGGGCTATGCATGGTCTAGAAAACGTATCAAACTATTAGAGAGAATTTACCATAGCTTTTAGTTGAAGGGTGGGTTTTTCAAATTATGAGAGCTTACACAGACTAATAAAGGAAGGTGAGAAGGCGTTCAGAAGGTTTTATGACCCTAATGAAGCTCTCCGTGCTTTGGAGAATAATTACTGTGGACCTGAAATTTGGATTATATCTCTAAATCAGAACATTTTGATAAGAGCAGAGCATAGTCAGTATAAATATGTTCCTTATAAGAACAGGAGAGAGATGTGGAAAGAAGGAAGAAAGTGCATAAAATGTCATATTGTTATTAGATAATAGTGATTGAAAAACTTGTATATTAACTGCCTCAACTCCATGGGCATTGTTAGAATATATTATATACCCTCAACCCTCATCATAAGTTCAAAGTTTTGGTGTGGTGGCAAGGGCTTTAATATGGTAACAGAGCAACCGAAGTTCAATTCTTACCAGGAGTGCATTTAAAAAGTAGATTTAAAAACAAAAATACCGCTATGAAAAAGCCCAGATTTCGGCTCATAAAAAGGGTGCTCGACCTACGAGGGCGTGTAGTGGCAGGGGCTTTAATAGGTAACAACAGAAGCTTGGATGTGAGCCTGTTTGATTGCTTGTGATTGGAAATCCAGGACTTGAAGGAACACAAATTTAAGATTTCTGCTAAGCAAGAATTCACTCACACAACGTCTGAAATAAAATTCTGGGAGTTCCCAAAGACGTTGCATACTCTTACATGAAGAGAAAATTTTCAGATTCCAAATACATCAGACCAAACAGCAAGAATTGGGATATAACGAAATCAAGCATCCCAAATTGCACAGATTGGATTTGCAACTCCATGAGTTTCAACTTCATGCTCAAGAAAAGCGGCTGAATATTTAGAATTACCATATCGACATTGGTGGATTAAAATTTGGAACAAATACTTCCAATTTTTCAGTCCAGACACACCAATTAAATGCAAGAGATGGATGGGGTTGAGAGAATATGTGATGGCAGAAGGCGCTCGGGCCCTTTTAGCTTGTCAGCGTCATAATCCTAATAGTATTTAGGAAGAAGTGAAGTTCTGTAAAATATGTAAAATTGTGCTTTCTTTCAATTCTTCTTCCTTTCTTTTGCATTAATACCATGACTTGCTTAGGCCAAAGCACCTAGCTAATCAATAATTAGATTTGCATTTATTATTTTTTTTTTTTTATAAGGCATAAGAATTTTTGTCTTTGAGCCCTAAGTATGTATGTGTATAAAGTGTGCATATTTCTTCAGGGTAAAGATCAAGACTAAATTACTTTCATCGCCTTTTGGCCAAAACTTCACTTCTTAGAATGAGTAGCATATTTTACAGAAAGCACAATTCATATATCTTATAAACAGCAATAACATGTGATTTACCAGAGGTCAGATAAATTTAGACACGATAATTGAGCGAAAGACCAAGCAGGTATGATAACCCTGATGATACATTCATCTGTTATCCAACTCAGTCAGATGAAAATTTTGAAGGACTTAGTGTTCTTCAAATCCAACTACAACAACTAAGTTTTCGAAATAGGCTGAAACCCTGTATGTTATAGACTAAAATATCTAACCAAGCTTAATGATGCAACAACATAGATGCCCCACAAGATAAATGTTATGATGAGTGCAGCATAAACAAAACACTGTTAGCATATGTTATAAATAAGGAGACCGCCCTTAAATTGGGGGTGTATCATCTTCTCTTTATCTCAACATGGTCACAAAGCGCTAGCTCTCGATATTTACAAAACAAATCTTCCTTTTCTTTTCTTCTCCTACTACTTCTAGTTTTCTTTTCTTTTCTTATCCTTTTGTTTCTTTTCTTCTTTAAGTTTTGACAAAGGGGGTGTTTGGATGCAAGGAAGTGGGCGGAAGTAAGGAAATGAGAAAGTATAATTGCTTACTTCCCTATCTATCCAAACACCGGAAAAGGAAAATAAGAAAACTCCTTTTCCTTCTCTCTTTTCTCTTTTACACAACCATTTCCTCACTTTCAAAGTGCTACAGTTAATTTTGTGGTCATGTAAATCTCATTTATAATAAGTTATAGCACAAAACAGTTAATTTTTCGATCATGTAAATACCACTTGCATTCTAATTACAGTCTATTTTTTATTTTTCTTAATTAATTTTAATTTTAATATTATTTTGCGGTCAACTTTGTGGTCAACTTTTCTACTTTCACTTTCACATTACCATCCAAACACCGGAAAAGACATAACATTTTCCAAATCACACTTCCTAACAACATCCAAACACCGGAAAACTTACTAACCAATTCCCAAGTTCCAAAGGGAACTATTACCAATTCCTCACTTCCTTACTTCCTCACTTCCACCGTCAACCAAACAGGCCCAAAGTGTAAACTTTGTCAAAACTTCACTTCTTAGAATGAGTAGCATATTTTACAGAAAGCACAATTCATATATCTTATAAACAGCAATAACATGTGATTTACCAGAGGTCAGATAAATTTAGACACGATAATTGAGCGAAAGACCAAGCAGGTATGATAACCCTGATGATACATTCATCTGTTACCCAACTCAGTCAGATGAAAATTTTGAAGGACTTAGTGTTCTTCAAATCCAACTACAACAACTAAGTTTTCGAAATAGGCTGAAACCCTGTATGTTATAGACTAAAATATCTAACCAAGCTTAATGATGCAACAACATAGATGCCCCACAAGATAAATGTTATGATGAGTGCAGCATAAACAAAACACCGTTAGCATATGTTATAAATAAGGAGACCGCCCTTAAATTGGGGGTGTATCTTCTCTTTATCTCAACATGGTCACAAAGCGCTAGCTCTCGATATTTACAAAATAAATCTTCCTTTTCTTTTCTTCTCCTACTACTTCTAGTTTTCTTTTCTTTTCTTATCCTTTTGTTTCTTTTCTTCTTCTAAGTATGTTATAGACTAAAATATCTAACCAAGCTTAATGATGCAACAACATAGATGCCCCGCAAGATAAATGTTATGATGAGTGCAGCATAAACAAAACACTGTTAGCATATGTTATAAATAAGGAGACCACCCTTAAATTGGGGGTGTATCATCTTCTCTTTATCTCAACATGGTCACAAAGCGCTAGCTCTCGACATTTACAAAACAAATCTTCCTTTTCTTTTCTTCTCCTACTACTTCTAGTTTTCTTTTCTTTTCTTATCCTTTTATTTCTTTTCTTCTTCTTTTTTTTAATTTTCTTCTGCTTTTCTTCCTTAAATTGCCAGGAATCCGCCTTTGAGTCACTTTTGAGTCTTGTCGTCCTTTGTCGGAGAGGAATCCGATTTTGAGTCACCTTTGAGTCTTGTCGTCTTTTGTCGGAGAAGAATCCGTCTTTGAGTCACTTTTGAGTCTTGTCGTCCTTTGTCGGAGAGGAATCCGATTTTGAGTCACCTTTGAGTCTTGTCGTCTTTTGTCGGAGAGGAATCTGCCTTTAAGTCAGCTTTGAGTCCTGTCGTCCTTTGTCGGAGAGGATTCTGTCAAAGAAACAAAAGGATAAGAAAAGAAAAGAAAACTAGAAGTAGTAGGAAAAGAAAATAAAAGGAAGATTTGTTTTGTAAATATCGAGAGCTAGCGCTTTGTGACCATGTTGAGATAAAGAGAAGATGATACACCCCAATTTAAGGGTGGTCTCCTTATTTATAACATATGCTAACAGTGTTTTGTTTATGCTGCACTCATCATAACATTTATCTTGTGGGGCATCTATGTTGTTGCATCATTAAGCTTGGTTAGATATTTTAGTCTATAACATACAGGGTTTCAGCCTATTTCGAAAACTTAGTTGTTGTAGTTGGATTTGAAGAACACTAAGTCCTTCAAAATTTTCATCTGACTGAGTTGGGTAACAGATGAATGTATCATCAGGGTTATCATACCTGATTGGTCTTTCGCTCAATTATCGTGTCTAAATTTATCTGACCTCTGGTAAATCACATGTTATTGCTGTTTATAAGGATTGCATCTTTATTGGTTATAAAAAGAATTACAAAATTCAATTATATAGAGCCATGATCAAATCCTACTCAAACTAACATTACTAAAATATCTAACCAAGCTTAATGATGCAACATAGATGCCCCACAAGATAAATGTTATGATGAGTGCAGCATAAACAAAACACTGTTAGCATATGTTATAAATAAAGAGATAATTCTTTCAACAACATATATGCCCCACAAGATAAATGTTATGATGAGTGCAGCATAAACAAAACACTGTTAGCATATGTTATAAATAAGGACACCACCCTTAAATTGGGGGTATATCATCTTCTCTTTATCTCAACATGGTCACAAAGCGCTAGCTCTCGATATTTACAAAACAAATCTTCCTTTTCTTTTCTTCTCCTACTACTTCTAGTTTTCTTTTCTTTTCTTATCCTTTTGTTTCTTTTCTTCTTCTTTTTTTTAATTTTCTTCTGCTTTTCTTCTTTCTTCTTTTGTTCTTTTTTTTTTTTTTTGCATTTTCCCTTTTCCCTTGCCTCTATTCTTTTTCTCCCGCCGAACCACCCACCTGCAACCCAGCTTCTTCCATCCTGCCCACATGCAACCTAACCCGAGCCATCACCTCAATCGATCTCGATCTCTATGTATAAAGAACTTGGATACAAATGGTATTAGATTATTAACAGCACAAAAATAACTTCATATTTTTGTTTTGACCTAAAATAGAATTTAGAAAGAATTACTCAATAACTCTCTAAGATTAAAGAGCTTGGAAACTGAGCTTTCTCAGAGATGACATAAACAAATGAATTGCTTGCATCAAACTTTTCGAGTATTTGTATGAATTTTATCAGTATTCACTGTGAATTATAAGATACAGTTAAGATACATGCCATAGATGGTTTATAATTGTCATAAATAATTCGCTGTATTGAGTACATAGCGTACTAATAACAATCTTTCCAATGACATAAAATAACTAGCTCTCTGTATGGGTACTAACGAAGATGATCCGCTTATCTAAGATTCCCTCTTATCAAAAAAGAAAGGAATTGTTCAATGCAAGTTACAATTAGAAGAATGAACGTCAAACTGTTAACATATTTTGAGATCTGAGCTATTCACAAATATAATGCATTGTATCCTGTCAGATGAAGGCCTATGCATGGTCTAGAAAACGTATCAAACTATTAGAGAGAATTTACCATAGCTTTTAGTTGAAGGGTGGGTTTTTCAAATTATGAGAGCTTACACAGACTAATAAAGGAAGGTGAGAAGGCGTTCAGAAGGTTTTATGACCCTAATGAAGCTCTCCGTGCTTTGGAGAATAATTACTGTGGACCTGAAATTTGGATTATATCTCTAAATCAGAACCATTTTGATAAGAGCAGAGCATAGTCAGTATAAATATGTTCCTTATAAGAACAGGAGAGAGATGTGGAAAGAAGGAAGAAAGTGCATAAAATGTCATATTGTTATTAGATAATAGTGATTGAAAAACTTGTATATTAACTGCCTCAACTCCATGGGCATTGTTAGAATATATTTATATACCCTCAACCCTCATCATAAGTTCAAAGTTTTGGTGTGGTGGCAAGGGCTTTAATATGGTAACAGAGCAACCGAAGTTCAATTCTTACCAGGAGTGCATTTAAAAAGTAGATTTAAAAACAAAAATACCGCTATGAAAAAGCCCAGATTTCGGCTCATAAAAAGGGTGCTCGACCTACGAGGGCGTGTAGTGGCAGGGGCTTTAATAGGTAACAACAGAAGCTTGGATGTGAGCCTGTTTGATTGCTTGTGATTGGAAATCCAGGACTTGAAGGAACACAAATTTAAGATTTCTGCTAAGCAAGAATTCACTCACACAACGTCTGAAATAAAATTCTGGGAGTTCCCAAAGACGTTGCATACTCTTACATGAAGAGAAAATTTTCAGATTCCAAATAAATCAGACCAAACAGCAAGAATTGGGATATAACGAAATCAAGCATCCCAAATTGCACAGATTGGATTTGCAACTCCATGAGTTTCAACTTCATGCTCACGAAAAGCGGCTGAATATTTAGAATTACCATATCGACATTGGTGGATTAAAATTTGGAACAAATACTTCCAATTTTTCAGTCCAGACACACCAATTAAATGCAAGAGATGGATGGGGTTGAGAGAAGATGTGATGGCAGAAGGCGCTCGGGCCCTTTTAGCTTGTCGGCGTCATAATCCTAATAATATTTGAAGTCTTTGAGTCCTAGTAATGTTAGTTTGAGTAGGATTTGAACATGGCTCTATATAATTGAATTTTGTAATTCTTTTTATAACCAATAAAGATGCAATCCTTTGTAGTTTATCATGATATTAGAGCTCTAGCGTTTTTCATCAAGTCTCTACCACCCGATGTGCCCTCATCGTCTTTCTTCTTTCAATTCTTCTTCCTTTCTTTTTTTCTCTTTTTTCTTTCCTTCTTCCCAAAGTCCCCCTTACCAAAAGAAAAAAAAACAGTTATTGTTCATCTTCACCAATATTGTTCATCCTTTTTTTCTTCATATTTTTCTTTAATTTCAACTGAATAGCAAATAACAAAAGATAGAGACATGCTTGAAATTTAATGATTTAACAGATGACGTTATTTTAGTTATTTATCAGCATTAAAGTCTGATTTAGGTGATCTAAGAGTTGATTCTTATCTTTTTTAGCATTCAAACACATTGATGGGTTTAGTTTGGTCAATTCTACTTGGATTTGGTAATTTTCCATTGAGTCTAAAGATCTCTAAAACCTCCTCTTATACTGAATTTAGTGATATCTAAAACCTCCTCCTGTACTCTAAGGATTTCTAAAACCTCCTCTTCTAGTGACTAGTGAGTTTATGAATCTCTAAAAACCTGTTATTGTATTAGGTTTTGAGATCTCTAGAATTCTAACCCGATCAAGAAGATGAATATTTGACTTTTCGTGCAACCTACATGTAAGGGTATGGTTCAGTTTTCGGTTTGACTCAAAATCCGACTTGTTTGATTTACAACTTCGTCATCCGCATCAATTATTCAACAATTTGGTATCAGTGTCTGCAATTCAATATATGTGTTTAGCACTTAGTAGTTCTAGTATTTATTTTTTAGTTTTCTGTTAAATAAGTTTTTAATAACTATGTCACCATGAATTTGAGGTCTAAATAGTTGGAGACTTAGAATCCTAGTAATATTAGCAGTCATGGATTGAGTTGTATTTAATCTTGTATGGATCTATATAAAGAGAGGATTGCTTTTAGCTCTACATAATTGTATTTGGAAATTCTTTTCATAATAAATAAATATGCAGTCTCTTGTAGTTTAACATAGCCGATGAAGGTGGAATAAGGTTTAGTCATTACAAGTATGGTTAGGTTTTATCAACCACAACCCTGAACTTATTTCAAAAATCCAAAGATAGAAAAGAGATAATATATATACATTCTCTATGACCCAACAGTTAATGTGTAGAAGTGATACATAACCCACCTTTCTTTGACAAAGGAAATGATATCCTCTGCAGCCTCTTGAGAAACCTAACCAAAAAAAAAAAGAAAAGAAGTTGTAATAAGAACAGAATAAGGGTTTCCAAAATATCACATGAGAAATAGGCATAGATCATAATAAAACTCTCTTACAAAAATTTCCCATACAACTTGGAGATTCTACAGCAACATAATAACTATGCAAATCCATACATATTATCCTGACATCAATCTGACATAAATCATCTACACTGGTGCCAATTTCTGGCCAAGGAAACTGTGTCCAACATGAGAAAATTTAACTTCTTCATATATTATGGAAAAAAGAAACCAATCATCTGGTCAAGATAAACATCTAGTTATATAACTAACTTATCTAATTGTCATGCTCATGCATGTAAGAAACATTGACCGCACAAAGTTTGATGCCATCAGTAGCAAAAGTGGGAAGCAGAAGAAAAAGATATGCCAAGGCAATAAGCTACAAGTCATATTTTAGTTCATGTTAAAATAGTTGTAACTGGTACCTACATGCAGACCATCAGTTCTCATGTATGTTATCAGCCCAGTTGCCTCCCCATCTGAAAGTTTAATCCCCTCATATAGCTTCTGAGCGAGCTGTTGAATAATTTAATAATTAGTAATAAATAAGAGGAACATAAAATTATCATCACCTTGAATTTCAAATACACAAGATATTAACCTACTCCTGTACCGACTTTTGGTTAACATGAAACATAAGAGCACAAGGAATAACATTGCAAGAACAAACAAGCACAAATCAAGGCGTTAGTCACAAACAACTGTTATATACCATATAAATACCAAATTTCAGGGATACAAAATAGGCTAAGCCTAGATAAACAATAAAAGAAAAGAAAAAGAATAGAAAGAAAAGGAATGGGATTGGTTACAGGAGTTTCCAGCTTCAAAATCGAACTACAGCATTTTGTTGAAGAAGTGGGAAAAGGAAAGGAAGAAAGAAAAAGAAAAGAAAAGCACTTTTTCATAATCAGTCACTGAGGTCAAGTCTCATAAAGTTTGCAATTTATGAAATGATTTGTAATGCCGAAATGAATTATTGCAAGCTTCGCTCAAAAGACAGTACCACTAAAAGTGTATTTGGTTTAAGGAGATGTAGCATAAGATCACTTAACATTTAGCTGTCATTCTAAAGCCAGGAGGATTCTCTCAGTTTGGCTGAATTTTTGTACTTAGGTGTGAAATTGATCAAAGAATTATCACATAGTTTGCTAAATATTGATCCAGCTATTCGATCGAATTTGATTTGGGTGATCATTTAAGTGAAACCAAATACTTTTTAGCATTTGTAGTAGAGTATGTAACAAGAAAGAGTTCTTGTAGTTTATTATTATTCTTCATCTATATAAAGATGAGACTATCTTAATCTAGGGTAAGCCGTCGATTTCTTAAAACCCTAACATGGTATTAGAGCAATGATGTTAGCTATCACGAGATCCCTCCTCCATTACCACATGATCTTCCATCATTATCCATCAATTCCAACATCTCCGCCATTATGAGCTTCATCATCAACATTTTGCCCATCTTTTTTTCCTTTCCTTTTCTTCAGATCTAATTTGATCTGACTTTTGATTTTAAAAAATTGTTATTGCTCATGTGCACAGTACCACGGCGGTATCATTCATGATGAACAATTGTTGTCAGTCTAGAATTCTGTTAATCTAAAACTAAAATTGTTTTGCTCATATTTTGGTGTATCAAAATCCGATTTTAGTGATTTCAAAGTCGATTCGTATGTTTTTGAACGTTCTGGATGCATTGATGGGTTTTGTTAGCTCTAATTCTATTAGATTTGACAATTTTATTATTGAGTTTGAGGATCTCCCATAAACCTCTTGTTCTTTGAGTTTGAGGATTTATCAAAACAACATATTCTATTAAGTTCGAAGAATCTCTCAAACCTCATCTTCTATTGAGTTTGAGAATCTCTAAAATCTCCACTTCTATTAAGTTTAGATATCTCTCAAAACCTTCTTTTCTACTGAGTTTAGGAATCTTCACAATCCTAATCTTATCCAAGAAGATTAATCTTTGATTTTTCGTGCATAGTCTTCGTTTGTGCAAGTGTTTGGTTGACTCAGATCCGATTTGCTTTGGTTTCCAATTTTGGCATCTACATCAATTATTTAGTATCTGTTTTTAACCTTTTCAATATTTATTTATTTCTTAATTTCTTATTTAGGAAAACTTAGTTTAGGAGATAATTTTCTAGTTTTTGTAACAAGATAGACATGATTGTTATCTATACTTTAGTTTAAGGGGGAGTAATAGAGTATATAACAAGAAAGGATATTCTTGTAATTCATTTATACAAAGAGGAGGCTATATCAATTTAGGGTAAGCTTTCTATTTCTTAGAACCCTAACAATTTGCAAATTAAATGAATCGAATCTGAACATTTTAGTTTTTGAACGTTAATCCATTAAACTATTTGCATATAATTACATTTCAACCCCTGACTTTTGTAATTGTTAAATTCTAGAGGACTTAAATGTCAAATCTAATTAAGTGAAACAGATGTCAAATCTAATCGGTCTCATAATATTAGTAGGAATTTAACTGAATCAAATATCACTAAACAAACTGAATATCAATAAATGAATCAAATATGAATTCAATAACAAATAAATATTGAAATGAATACAAATATTCAAGTATTGCAATAAAATCATTTATGCTTATTTTTCTCCAAAAAAAACAACATTATTCAAAAACAAAAGATTGATAACACATAAAAAGTTTATTTTCTTTATCATTTACTTATTAATTTAACATTATAAATACATTCTTGATTAATTAATATTAAAGTTAAAAAAATGAAAAGAGAAACCCCTTCATTATAGCACAAAATAAGATTTTTTTTTTGATTTTTTTTTTTTGCAAACTCTATCCTTCGCTCAACTCTTCTTCTACATCCATCGTCCCCAAACTCGAACTCGAATCCATAATAAAGTTGAAGTTGAACCCTTAATATCATCATTCAAATCAATCTTCAAAACCACCAAATTAGAGTTCTAATCCAGATTTATCCCTCCCCCCCCCCCACCCCACGCCACCCCCCAAATCCTCAAGCCCAACTCAGAGCTAAAACCCTAAGTATCTCAGTCCATCTCTTGGTCTTCCTCCTTCAATCCCCAAATGAAAATTGAGCTTGGAATCAATCCAAACTACAAGCAATTATACATGTCGAACCATTACCATCATCATTCAAATCATTATCATCTATGGTAATGATAGAACTTGAGGCTTGGAATCATGTTGTTTCAAATATGAAAAAAGAACAAAAAGAAAGGAATTTATGGTGAGGGAAAGAGGAGGAAGACAGAAGAGAGTAGGAACAAGAGTAGGGAGGAAGAAGAGAGGAGAAGGGCAGGAGGGGGGATGTGAGTTCTTTTCTTTTCTTTTTTTTTGGCCGGTTGTTTTCAAATTGGGTCCGTAAGTCGTTTTTGGGTGTTGTTGGACTGGGGCAGAAGTAATGAGGGCAAAAAATGGCTTTTCAGCCCTCTGTTAAAATGGCGGATGGTAGTTTTTTTTTGTAAAGTTTGTCGTATTTTATCGTAATAAAACAAGTTAATGATAGATTTTTGTAAAATTCTAAAAGTTCACGCTAGTTTTTTGTAATTTATCCTTGTACTATTATACAAATATGTTTGAGCGAGCTACTAGACAATACAAAGCAAAATTTCAACTTAATGACTCAGGTAGCAGTAAGTTGATAATCTTTTGGGATATCACAGGGTTAAAAATTTCACGATGGCTATTGCTTCCTTCAGCTTCCAAGGTCACTTAATTTTAACAATTATTCAGTGTTATCATATTTATAGATATCTACAAAATTTTTATTATTTTATTACTTTTATATCTTCAATAGATATGAGAGGCTTGACAGATCCTTAATATTTGAAGGACCTACATTCGCTTCTGCACCTAATTCCAAACTCAAGAAATTGAAGTGGTAAGAACTGCAAATTCAAGCAAAGAATTATCAGATAAAGTAAGATTATTAACCACGATCCTTCATCAGGTAAAAGAAAACTAAGCATGTCGTCATAAATAGGTACAAAAAATGAACTCAAAATTTTGAAAAAGAAGCAGACCTTCATTGTATAGGAAGCCGTAAAATGCAACTTATTTGCAGCATCCTGCTGAAGTGTTGATGTTATGTATGGCATGGGAGGATTTTTCACAACTTTGCCTGTTTTTGAAGCTAGCACTTCAAATTTTGAAGTTGAAATCCGTTTTTCAATTTCTTGTGCCTCGGCATGAGAGCATATAGAAAGTTGATCCAACTTTTTGGAGTTAAAATGTGTCAAATGTGAAGAAATAGAGCTCTTTCTCCCTAATGAGTCCTCACAAGCATTATGAAATTCTACTCCAACAGTCCAATATTCTTTCTTGTTGAATTGTTCTATCTCCATTTCCCTATCACATATGAGAGCCAAAGCTGCAGATTGGACTCGTCCAGCAGACTGGCAACCAGGTAATTTCCTCCAAAGTAGTGGTGATATGTTAAATCCAATCAAATAATCAAGGGCACGCCGTGCAAGATAAGCATTTACCAAATTTCTGTCAATTTCCCTAGGAGCCTGCAAAGCACTTTTGATTGAAGACTCAGTTATTTCATGAAAGACAACTCTTGCCACAGTAGTGTCTTTATTCAAGGCATCTTGCTGTTGCAGCATCTCTGTAATATGCCAAGCGATTGCTTCGCCTTCACGGTCAGGATCTGATGCTAGTATTAATTTTTCTGCTCTGAGAAATAAGAACACACAAAAAAGATGAGACATATAAAAAAGGTGACAGGCCAATAATGGTAAAAAGATAATATAAAATGTCATGCATGCTACTGTAAAGGCAGGTTCAATTATGAATTATAGCAATAAATTGTTGCAACTGTACTTTCAGAGCGAGCTAATTGCACTAGAGCATATAAGTAGATCTGAACTCATTTGGAAGTTAATCTAAAAGGCATCATACTAGTCTCTAATTGAACCAGGAAGGAGCTAGATAGGACCGTCTCAGTTTGCCAGTGCATATGGGGAAGGATCCTGAAGCTTGAGTAGGAGGGCTCAGCTAGATTGGCTGCATTACAATTTACAATACAACTCTATCCAGTAGTGAAGTCCTTACTCGCAGCTTCTGTCAGCATTAAGCATTGTCATAATTGCTGAAGCAACAACAGCTGATAGTTGTGACGAACCTGATACATGAAGTTACAGTTCCAGAACCATGAGAAGAGCGGAAATGTGTCCCCTGTAGGGATCAAAGAAACATACCCAAGCCAGCATCAGCTGCAATATACTTAATCTGTTTATGCTGTGAAGCTGTCTTTGACGGCATGGGTTTCTTCCAACGGGCCCATCCCAAACACTCAAACATTCATGATACAGTTATAGCATGGACTGGATTTTCCAGATCTGACAAAGGGCACAGACCAGTGAGTGTATATACAAGCTAAGACCACTCCCAAAAGAACCTTTATTTTGTAGCCAATAGTCAAGTTGAACGCTAGCGTGGACGCATCCATACTTCCATGTTTATCTATGCGTAACGTGTAGTGTGAAAGCATCCATACTTCATGGTACATGGCACAATGTTAAGTTAGTGTCCAGGGATATGCTAAAACCTAGAGGTGTAACGTAGGTTGTGACTTCCTGTTGGCTACAAAATGTTTCAGGTATAAGACGGTGCCATGTAATAGTAGTATGCTGCGGCAGGATGAATAATTCAGTTTTGCACTTAAAAGATAATACTAGCTTCCTGAGCTTTAGAAAGCATAAAGTTTAGAGCTTTGCAAATTTGCCAAAGACTGTTTCATGTGATGCAGGGTTAGTAGGTTGCTCCACGATGAATATTTCAGTTTCAAGGACTCAAAAGATAAAGTTAGCTGTCCTGACCTTCCAAAAGAATCAAGTCTTGATTTTCTGATCAAAGCAGGAGTTTAGGCTAAATGTTAAGGATGTCAAGTGTTAGTGTAATATCTCCTAATCAATAATATTGTATTATTATTTTAGATATCTTATTTGGCTTTACCTGCTATTGTTAATTAACTTGATTTATAGTTATTATTATTAGAAATACAAATTATTTCTAAGATATTAACATTGACTTTATTTATTATTGCCATTACCACTTATTAATATTTTTAATTACTATTACTATTATTATTAATTGTTATTCTTAGTAATGAGTGTTTCATTATGATTATAATTATTATTGCTATTTTATGTTTGTTTTAATTATTATTAGTAGTATTGTTAACTATTATTGTTATTAATATTATTATTATGTATTGGTATTATTGTTGTTAATTATTATTACTAGAGTATTATAATTAGTATTTTATTACATTGTTAATTATTATTATTTATCATCATTGTTATTATTAATATTATTGCCTGAATTATTATTTTTCCCTCCTTGATTCTTTTCCCCATACCTATTTATCTAAACCCGAAATCCACCAACCCAATAATCTATAACCCAAAACTCAATCCCCATAATCTTATCTTAATTCAAATCCTAGATCCTAGCTGCCTAATCCAAATTCTAATCTAAATCCTAACAAAAATCATATCTAATCCTAACTTACTCAAATCTAATATTATTTTAAAAATCATAACCTTAATTAATTCTATCCTAAACTACTAAGTCAAGCAGTTTGAACACAACTGAAATTTTGATTTTTAAACTCCCTAATAACCTATAAAAAGCCTAAACTATTTCTTTTTCTACCTCTAAAGATGCCTGATTAAATACCTGACTGGACACATACTCTACTGTGTGCTATCCACATTATTATTTATTTACTTTATTCATGTCATTTTCTTATCCCAGTATATATATTGATTTATCTGCTCACATGTCAATGCACATGCACTTTCCAGCTTATTCTTATACATTCATTAGGAGTTCTGACTCCCTAAATTTGTATATCCAGATCTGTGACATTTATTACTGATCAGGTTTTTTGAGAGGATCACATGCATCTTGAAGAGCCAAAGTTCTCTCTTACTCGATCATCTTTTTCTCGGTATTTTCTGTCTCTTTTTTATTCCATCGCTTTCATGATTTTATGCATTGGACTCATACTTATTCCATTTCCTTTTCATATGTCATCATGTGTGGATGTTTATATGTGACATTGCAGTGATATTGATTTATCGTAGTAGATTTTATAAGTTGTTCAGGTTACTTTAAGCCTAGCGTATGTGTGTGTGGTATTTTTCTCGCGTACATACGTCGCCAACCTTCGTCATGCCTCCGTTTCCGCGTATTTTGGGAAGCGAGGCGTGACAGTTAGGATGCACAAAACTAACACATCAAGCAGCTAAATTAAGGAGTCTGGGGTTTATGGAACGGATATTAGATAAAGATGCAAAAAGTTGAGCAAAATAATGCAAAAACTGCAACCTAAAAGAGGAGAGATGGATAATGAGAAACAAGCAACTTCAATCTAACGTCTCAGCACCCAGCATCAGCCCAGAATTACAGAAATAGTAATAACTAAGGGTTTTTGCAGCCTTTGGGTTGGAATCCAGAGAAAAATATGCAAGATTCCCAAATAACCTTCTTACTATAATGCTATGAAGAACAGCAGGTTTATACAAAGAGGAGGTCACAGTTAAATGAATGCAAGTCAGAGAAGAACGAACACCACACAGCATCCCTTTCCTTATCTTAAATTTAATCAGCCTGTAAAGCTGTCTCTTCAGCCTTGTGTAAAAACATATGGTTGGAAAAGACTTTCCAACCTAACAGGCTTTACCTTATCCCCCATTTCCTTCGAAAATACAGGCCGATTGTCCCGTTATAGCTTTATTTGGTGTTTGCCAGCAAACCTGCCAATATTCTACCATTTAACTTCTATTAAATGTTCATTTGCTGACTCAATTTTTACACTTACAAAAAACACAAAACATCAAATATTCAAAACAAGCTTCCAGAAACTGAACATGTCATCTTTAATCTGGACTTGAGCACCTCATGCGCCCAAATCTCGCACATAACTTAAACATTAAGAAATGGATGCAGTAAAACACATCATGTGCTTTTTTTTTATATGGGCATCACCCTTGATATTTATTGAAATCCATTACATAGGAGAAATACACACGAGAGAATTTCATCTGTTGCTACAGCTCGAGCACAGGTATACCTCCTCTCCATCAGCCATCCTCTTCTCACTACTCTTTTTTTTGCTAGCAGCCAAGCACTACTCTCACTCCTTTTCTCATCTTACCAATTGCAAGAGGTAAAACTTTTGTATATTTATTCTCTTTCCTTTTTTTCCTTCTCAATCTCCTTTTGTTTCATCAAACAGGGAAAATGTTTGTTCTACTTCAATGCTATGCCACTCAAGTATTGTTGGAGGCTAATATGTCATGTGGAATCCACACGCACGAATTGCTAGAGGCCCTACATGTCAGTCTCATAATAGAACAAAGTAGTACTATGTGAGTAGTAAAACTGGCACTATTCATCAAAGTAAGACCCGCGGTGAGATACATGACAGGAGCCCACTTGATACACTCTGAAACCCTTCCTTTCATCAAAAACAACTCCTTCATTCACGACTTCTAACCTGTCTTTTTTTCTCCATTCTCCAAGATCTGCAAGTTGCTTCATTCCTTTTATCAATGAACATATCACCACTATAACCTCTAATGCTCCTCTTGTTTTCTCCTTTTTTACTTGTATATTTGAAGAAAAACGTTTTCTGTGATATATTTATTTATTTATTAAAATATATATTAAATCAGAAAATACATTTTCTCTTTCATGGGTTTTATTTCTACTCGGGAATAATGGTTCATAAGTTTTCTTTTTTTTTCGAGTAAAGCTTCATAGGTTTTCATCTAACCATGAAACTCCTATGGTTTATTGTGAAATCACAAGTATCTCTAAATTCCTTTTAAATTTTTTATAATTAGATTCTTCTCTAGATGAATAAGATTATAGCAAAGTTTCTTTGCAAAATTTTCTCAATCTTTAGTTTTGTAGGTTCTTTTTTAGCTTTCATGGTGTTTCTTTTATCCATTCTTTCATGGGTACATCATCATCATGACTCTTCTTGTTGTTGTTGTTTCAAACTAACAATAAAATCATCATTTTCATCTATGAAGCAAAGAAATTCAAAGTGATTTTTGTGTCCATGTCAGACACGTGTGAAGCACGGACACTTGAATGAGACTTGACCAACAAATACCAGACACTTGAGAGCCGTGTCGGATATTAAAAACCACAAATTGTGTGTGGAGCGGTTGACTTTAGATAAAATATAAACATCACGGGTTGGAGCACCTAGGAGTTGTATGTCACTAAAACAAACAAGAAAAGCAAAGGTCTCTTTGACATAAGTAAATACCATGTTGGCAGAACATAAAGACCTAACAAACTAGGTATGGTATTGGCTAGATTTTCCCAGACGCTTTTTTTGTTTTGTTTGTTATGTGTGATTGGGATCTATGGATAAAAACCATTGAGATTTTATTTTGTGTCTGTTTTCTTTTTAATAAAAATAAATCCTAATCACTGTTGGTTTCTTGAATATTATATATAGATAAACACACACATAGTCATATCATTGTGACCACATATCTTACTTTTTCAAGATTATCGTGTCGCATATCCTGTGACCATAACTATGGCAAAGGAATTTTACAATAATTTCTAAGTACTGATAACTCAACCATTGATTGCAAAACATATGTATCCTCTATAGCATATAAAATAAAACCAAGGTTCTAAATATCGGATATTGAGATTGTACCGGATGGGGTTTTTTCATATCAGAAATCAGGATCAGGGGAGATATCGGGAAAACGCATGCATATCGTGTGTTCATATCGGACACTATATATAATGAAATATTGATAATTAAAAATTGGTTTAGTGTCATAAATATCTACCTAATAAAAATGACATAATATGCATGCAAAGACAGTAAAAAAAGCAATGTACATTTGCACGCAATCGTGCAATAAATAAGTTATTTCATATCAGGCGATATTTCGGGCGATTTATCGGCCGATATAGGGCAATTTATCACAAATATCGATTGTTTTTTGCTGCAAACGATATGGCGAATGATTTTCCTATATCGTATCGGCAGCAAGCAAATAAGAAGATATCAGCCGATATCTCTACTGACTCGGCCGATATTTAAAACAGGGAATAAAACAAGCCTTTTCCGATCTCGTTCGTTAAATTGTTTTTAATTTGATATTCTACGCTTAAATGTTAGCTTAACTAAGGAGTGTTATTGTTTTCGATCCAATTCATTAACCATGCTTAGGTTAAGCCTAGCTAAATGTCGTTTAACAAAATTACCCCCAACTAAGACTAAGAGCCCAATCCACCCCTCTGGCACCCCTTTCCATTTTTACCATCAATTTTTTACCAAGGAAATTTTTGTAAGAGATGTTTATTACCATCATTTTTTACCAAGGAAAGACTAACCTTCTAGATCAATTTTACTAAGCAGAATTCTTTTCTCTACTTCAAGAATACGAGTGTAGTGCTTTCTCATCTTTAAGTCTACGCATATTCAACTCTATTTGAAGGAAAAGATGTATCAGATACAAGCTAATGGGTTTTACATAAATCAAATATCGTATCAAATATTATTAACCAGTTTACACGCCCAACTCTTCTTATAGGAAAGCAACTACCAGCCACATTGACATAAATAGACAGAACAATTGCCACACTTAAATCAGGCAGTACTTTTGATTGAGGAACAAAATAATTAACAAAATTACTCCTTAGAAGAAAATTCATAAACTTCTAATAATGCAAATAAGGATCAATAAGAAGAAATTTACCCATTTAATGCCACCTTAATGCTTTTCAGATGAGTCCAGGCACTCGCAGGCACCTCCCACACCATGCTGAAGTCGTCGTGGGGCCGAACAGATCCTGATCTCCCGGCCAAATCCCTCAGATGACCATAACTAGGAAGCACTTCGTACATATTCCCGAGATAGTTCTGGATAACTCTAGCTTTTGTGACTGACTCTACAACCACTACTGACTTGCCAGAGGGTGGATATAGAGGCCCAATTTTCTTAATTTGTGAACCTCCCACGGACGAATCTGGGCCATTGCTTTTGGCTATATGAGATGCACCATTAGCACTTGTTGCATTCTTTTCTGACATTTTCGTGGAACTCCTTACCTCTACTGCAGCAGCAGAAGAACTAGACAACCCAATGTCCTGTTTCTTATTCCTAGGCTTCTGATTCCTTTTTGCTGGAACCTGAGCACCTTGAATTTCAACCTTGCTCCTGGCTGATTCTTTATTACCTGTACTATCTCTCACAACCTTCTCTCCATCCTGTTTCTGATTTTTAGGCTTCTGACTCCTTTTTACTGGAGCCTTAGCATCTTCGACCGCAGCATTGCTCTTGGTCACCCGTTTGTTACCTGAACCATCTTCGATAACATTATGTTTGCTCTCAGCATCATTACCTGTACTACTATTAACAGATTTCCTAGTTTCAGCGGTGCTTTTTTTCTTGGAAGGATTAGGGGTTGAAACTGCAGCATTTATTTTCCCATTGATGCTATTACAGACAGTTGATTTATCCCGCTTCTTTGACCCATTATGCGCTATAGACTGCCCGTCTCGAGTCCTTTTACCTTCTGATGCTGTGTCATCACCAACTTCTTTTGATTTTATTCTAAATTGGAGCTTCTTTGTCCTCTTTGATGAAAATGACCTTATACTCATGAGCTCATGAGCCACTGAGTTCAATCTAGAATCATTTCCACGTTCAAAAGTATTTCTTCCAGAGTGAAGACCCCGAATTTGTAAGCGTGAACACATGCCAACAGGGACCCAAGGCATATATGAATGTCTCAGGTGTACTGAAAATTTGAAATAATAGGTTGTACTGGCTTCCCAAATCTTCTTCCTTGAGCAAATGTTGAGTATGGTAGAACGGCACATGAAAAGTTCTGCATTGTCCTGTGTTGAAGCTGCCACAAGAAACAGACAAAAGAATAATAAGCTTTCAATGAAGAATGTTATGTACTATACTACGATATCTCTAGTGCATAAATCCATCAGAACAGTCTGCTCAGTGTTTTTCCCTCACATACATACTATAGTGGCGAGGGGAAAACAACAAATTGACTTTAGGGAAGACAAAAATTCGGTAGCAGTTTAATCTCTCTTACATAGTGCAATTTTCACTTACTAAAATAATACATTCAATGCCGCCAAGAGCAAGGAAAATAATACAAACAGCTCGTGGGCAAGAATACAAAGGCTCATTTAGCTATCATTTGTAGAAGTAAATAGAGAAAGAAAAGAAATTCAATGTCTAAATGATCAGGAGTTCAACACTACAATCAACTTCAAAACCCAAACCACAGAGAGCCAATTTCTAATGGACTCGCTCAAATACATAAAAGAATGAAACCTTGAACCCATTTCTCGTTCAACAGTCAAATAAGAAGCTGGGAAGAGTGAAGTTACCATGGCCGCCGAAATACAAGAAGAATCAGAGAAATTTCTTTGCAAGCAGCTGAATGTGGAGAGTTTGCGAAGCTGGAGCGCCATTAAGAAAGCTCCTGAAATGTTAATTACAATGAAGTATTAACAGTAGTTGTAATTAATGAATAGGAGGAGAGACATGTTTTCTTATCAACTAGCACCTGAAGATTTCTAGGGCTAGGGTTTTGGAACGGCATCAGTTGCGGAGGATTGGCTGCGGCGCGGGATTAGAGGAAGAAGACTTGGGGGAGAGATTTATCAGGGGTTTTGTACAGAGGTAAAAGATAGGGGACGTATTGCTTAGGGTCGCGGTTTTGACCCGTACTGCGGGTCGCCGACCTAACCCGAATCGGAACCCTCAAAACGGATATTTTTATATCAAAATTTATGTTCACTAAAGAAAATAATACTAGTATATTGTTGAGGTGTGAAAACCGATACCGGTGAAAGAAGGCGACGACAATGGAAGGAGAGTTAGGGATTTGTTGGAGGAGGAGAAAGAAGAAAGGAGAAGAGAAGGAAGGAGGAAAGGAGAGCACGCTGAGCAAGGGGCGACGACAAGGAGAGGGAGCGGAGGCAGGGGAAGGCGTTGCGCTTTCTCTCACTCTCGGTTGAAGACGGACAGACAGCCGGATAACTTTTGTAAAGGAGTCACAACAGAAAACTTCCCTTCAGTCAGTTTTGATAAACACAACACAATTGTCCACCAAGACATTTCTCAACCGAAAAATACATATAAATTACCAAATTAGTAAACAAAAAGTACTGAATTATCATAATTAACAATGTACATGAAAAATATTAAGCAGAGAAGAGTCGAACTTAGAGAGGAGAGAAGAGAGAGGAAAGAGGGAGATGAAAGATAAAGATCAGAGAGAGGAGAGACAGAGAGAGGAGCAGCTAGAGAGGAGTTGGTAAAGAGGAGGGACAAGGTCACGGGGGGTGGAGGCGGTTGCGGTCATGGAGGGGGGCGGCGACGGCGAGCAATCACCTGTTGACATCATTCTTGGTAGATAAATATACCTTCATCGTCGTCATCCACACTGCTTGTTGCCCATGGTCGACCACCGCAACTGCCAGAAAAAAAACCCCTTGTCAGGGCTTGAAAGAGTTTAGGAGAGAAATTTTGATTTTGGAGGGCTTGGAAGTGGGATAGTTTAGGTAAAAGTTTAATTGATGGGAAAATTGCTTTTAGCACCTCAAGAAAACTTTCACCCGTCAAAAACTCCTTATTGTTTAAAACCTTGCCAAAAACTTCTTCAAAACCAGTTTTGGTATTTTCTAGGTCCTCCTGCACGCCAACTGGTAGCGCGTGGGTCGTTTTGTGGGGTGGAATGTTGATTTTGCCCTTTCTGCTCTTAGGTATGGTTTGCTCTTATGTGTCCTCACCTATCACGTTCTAACACTTCTCGGAGTAAAAAGCTATATTGCGGTGTCATTATAACAGTTGCACATGCGATTTGTGTAACACCCCGTTCCCAGAATACGTACTTAAATACGTATTCTGATTTTTTGATCATATTTTTCGATTTAGTTTTTGTATTTTTTTTGTTTTATGATTATTTGTGCAATTACTTTGTATTGGATCTGGATTCGTGGACTCGGAGTCAGCCCTTGTCTGACTGGGGACCGATCTAATATATTGCTCGATTTGACCTTTTTGATAGTCAGATTTGATCGATTTCAATTTCAAATATCATTTTTCAATATTTTATATTTTTCATGATTTTTTGAAAATTTTCAGAATTATTCTGCAAATTCTTCAAAACCGGTGTCGATCGTATCGCTGACCGATTCCCGGATTTTTAGTTTTCAAATGGGGTCAAATTTCTAGAAACAGCTTTTACATTACTTCTTAAAATCTTATTTTCTATTTAAATGCATTTTTTAAGATTTTTCTGAATTTATTAAAATTTGACTGATTTTGGTGTTGACCGGTGTCGTAGGAAAATTCCAAAATTTTTAATTTGAAAATCAGAGTGAATTCCTCAAATTTGATTTCATTAAGCATCTTAAAATAATATTTTCTATTTTTGAGAATTTTCTCAGAGCGTTTCTGAAACAGTCAATTTTTACCCTATTTAAATAATATTATTTTTCCCTTATCTCTTCATTTTCATTCTTCATTTCTTTTTCTTTTCGCTTCCCCCAACTAACCAGCCCACTTTCGTCTCATCACCTGCTAATACCTACTCCCTATCCCATCACTTCTCTCTCTCTTTCTCTCTTTTCTTTTATTATTTTTTCTTTTTGTTTCTTCTCTCTCCCACTCCCATTCATCTTCTCTCCTCTCATCCCTCACTCCTTCCCTCTCCCTCCACCTTGGCCGAGGCAGCCCAGAGCCGCCGGCCACCCATCCCTCCCCTTCTCTTCTTTCTTTTTTCTTTCTTTCTTCCTTTCTTTCTTTTCTCTTTCTTTCTTTTCCTTTTTCCTCTTTTACCCCTCTTTCTTTTATTCTCTATCTACCATCTCCTTTTTTCCCTATTTACACCCCTTCATTTCGAGCGCTACCCTCCCCTCTCTCTTTCCTATAACTCTCTCTCTCCCCAACACCTCTCTCCCCCTAATCTTCCCTCTCTCCTCTATTTCCTATATATATATATATATATATATATATATATATATATATATAGGGGTTACTGTACCTCAGCCTGCAGGCTGAGAGAGTTTCTCAGCCTGCGGGACGTGGCTGAATATATGCCACACATCGGCCGCAGGCTGTTGGCGCCAAAAAATCAAAAAAATCCCGCCTAAACAATCGTGAAATAAATTGACCAAAATACCCTTTTTAATTCTAAACTGGAATAAAGTCATGAACAAACAAAATTTCAGTTGAATATATCTACAGTTATAAAATTCATAATTTTAATACATCCAAAAATATAATTAAAAAAAAATTGGATCAATATAACAACTGCCATGGTCGCAGACTTAATACAATATAACAACTGCGACACAGTCGCGACTTAATACAATATAACAACTGCGACACAGTCGCAGTCACTAGTCGCACTCAAAGTATAACAAAACTTCTTTATATAGCGTCTGCGACCCTAGTCGCATTCTATCGTACAACAATGCGACCTCCTTCAGTACTGCGACCAAAGTCGCAATCTTCTTTCCCATGCCTTATGTAAAAGATTTTTAATATGCGACTAGGGTGGATTAGGAATGCGACCCTGAGATCAATTCGCGTATATCAAATCTTATAAAAATTATTATATTAATTACACTGAATTAAATGAAGTAATTAATATTCTTTCTACCGTGATACAACAACATTCTAGGAAAAAAGAGATGCACTAATATTAATCTCGAGAAAGGAAAGATGTGCACCATACGTAATGTAAAGGTATAGGCAAACAATTCTATAAAAAGTTAATTTGCACTTCATGTATTAAACCTCTGGAGAAAAAAAGAACTCTTCGGATTCTCCCGCAATAAATCTTCAATTAAATATTTTTTTTACCACTTCTTACTATACTCAACCATCATCTGTAACAATTATTATTACTATTCATGTTCTTCCACAAATATTCACCTTTATATAATGCTTGTTACTAATATATTATCTCATACCTAAAAACTATATTTTTGCTCTTCCTTTTCAATTTGATTTCAAAAACTTCCAAAAAAAAATTCATTCTTGAATCATGTCTTCCCCATCTTCTTCCTCTGAACACTTAGATTTCAACTTCAATCGTTCCCCACCGGTCCTTTGTCTTCAGGATATTCTAGTGAATCTGATACCAGTCTGGACTTCACTCCTTTTGACTATCTCACTACATCAAATAATGTATTAACTGATCCTCCTATTCATGATGATAATGAAGCTTTAATGTGGGTTAGTGAAGAAGATATTATTCCTCTGCCACTTGACGGAGACATGCTTGATGAAAGCATGTCCTCTGATGCTGTAGGCTCGCTTCCTATCAACGGGTCAGACGAAGAGCTTGATAGAGACGATCCATTCTGGGAGTTCATCGGTGAAACAAAAAAAACCTCAAAAACAGCAAGATGATGAGGAAATAAGTGATGAAGAGGAAGAGCAAAAGAATGAAGACGATGAATCTGCTTATGATGGGGATAATGACGAGGATTAGAATTTCCTGATCTTCTGATATTCAATTATATTTTGTCTTCTTTTAAAAGCTTTTAATTCTATTTTTTTGTAAGGTCTCTTTCTCACTATATTAACTTATAAGCTCTTTTAATTACATATCCAAACTGCGACTGCTGCTCTTAAACACTGCGACCATAGTCGCAATCCTACTACTGTTGCAATTTATGGTCGCAGTTAATCATTTATCAGTTCCCAATGCGACTATGGTCGCAATAATGTACTATTTTGGAGTTCAAAGTAATTTAAACATATAGTGTATTAACTTTTAAACTGTTTTGGATAACTGAACAGTCACCTAGGAAGTATACACAATTTTTGAGAAAAGGTAGAAAATAAGTTTGGGAGATATTCACGTGGTTTGAGAGCTTAAACCCTTTGGAATTCCGGGATTAAAAATATATAAAGGGTCATCAGCAAAAGGATTACAAACATACTAAATTATTTTTGCTCAAACACATTACTCTCACTGTTCGGTCAATAGACTCAAAAAAATGTCTTCTCCACCGTCTTCACCGGAAAGAAGCCAATCATCTAATGATGATTGGATGTATAGTTCTGAACCGATGCCTCGCTACGGGTCAGAATCTGAGCTTGATACAGACGACCCGTTCTGGGACTTCATTGGTGAACCAAAACACAAACATGAAGAGGAAGAAAGCGAAGATGAGACTGTCGCTGAAGAGGAGGAAGAGACGGAAAGCGATACAGAAGACGAAAGCATAACTCTTGACGACGAATCTGATTACGATGGTGATGACGAGAATTAGAAGTTTAAAAAATTGTATTTTGTTTTTTTTAAATATATATAAATCAGTTTTCTAAGGTTAATTGTGTGAATTACATTTTTTACTACTATGTCTTGGTTGAAATGCTGTACAATTGTTACAAACCTTCATTTTAAATATTTTACGCTAAACGAATATACTGCGACCATGGACGCAGTTAATAATTATATTACTTCACCCGTATAAATTTTTAAAATGATAGATTGCGACTTTGGTCGCAGTTGCAGGACGCAGAATTAATAAATAAACTGCGACCTTAGTCGCATTTGCTGGTCTTTAGTCTTAATCAACAACAACACTGCTACCTTGGTCGCAGTTGCTAACCGTAGTCTTAATAAAATACAATGCGACCTTGGTCGCAGTTGCTGGTTTTTTGACTTAATAAAATACACTGCGACCTTGGTCGCAATCTCTGGTCTTTATTTTTAATCAACAACAACACTGCGGCCTTGGTCGCAGTTGCTGGCCGCAGTCTTAAAAAAATAATCTGCGACCTTGGTCGCAGCTGCTGGTTTTTAGTCTTAATCAACAACAACACTGCGACGAGGTGACACGTCACCGCAGAAGTTGCTTAGTCGCAGTCTTTGGTCGAAGTGTCGACCCTGGTCGCAGTTGTTTCTGTTTGCAATGTAGTCTTATGCGACCTTGGTCGCAGTGTCGTCTCTGGTCCAAGTTGTTTTGTTTGCAATGCATGACTGCGACCAACGTCGTAGTTTATTAAAAAAAAATATGATTTTTATTTATGTCCAGGCATTTATCTCCAGGCATGTGAAAATGATACAAAACGCTCTCTTATACAATAAGATTGAGTGTTACAATACAGCAGTACAAAGAAGACTAAACATCAAAAGACGCTCTCTTATACAATAAGATTGAGTGTTACAATACAGCAGTACAAAGAAGACTAAACATCAAAAGACGCTCTCTTATACAATAAGATTGAGTGTTACAATACAGCAGTACAAAGAAGACTAAACATCAAAAGACGCACTCTTATACAATAAGATTGAGTGTTACAATACAGCAGTACAGAGAAGACTAAACATCAAAAAGAGCCCTTGTTGACTAAGAGCAGTGGTGTTATTGTGGTCTGGTGGCAGCAGAATCTCCGATTCCACCTGACCCTCCAAAGTGGGGGGATACAATCCTTCGTTTATGAACATCTCTTCCACCAGAAGGTTATCCAGTGAGCATGGAGTTTCCTCGATGTCACTTCTGGGGTAAGAGAGGAGGTTTTGAGACCTCACAAGGTATGCTACCCACCACTATATCCACCACATCCCCCGCCGCCATACCCACTCTGACCATCCCTTACCAGCAAGCTTGACTGGTGCATCAAGTCCGAGGAGATCTTGGAGAGGGTTAAGTCCTCACCAGGGATCATGACTTCTTCCCTTGTGGACGACGAGGACCATGACTTCTTCCCTTGTGGACGATGAGGTCTATGACTTCTTCCCTTGTGGACGAACATCGATTAAGTTCGTCCATAAGGTCATCTTCATCCATGGAGGCAGGCCCCTGTTAGAGACTCTGAAGAAGGCGGAAATTCTCAGAGCAATTGCTCTCGAAAATAAAACAGTCTAATTATGGGCTGTTAAAGGGAGAGGGTGAGCCCTATTTATAGGCAGCCCATAATAACCATAATTAATGGTTCATTAATCAGAACCGTCAGCTTTAATGGTCTCCAACCGCAAGCGTCGGTTTGGCATTAAAAGACATTAACGCCTAAACCCAATGAAGAGCCGACGCGTAGACAACGTAGACTTGACGTTTAAAGATCTCATAAAAATCTTTATGACAGGCCTCGTCTCTCGGAGTGACTCCAAGTCGCGTCCCCTCAGCAAACTTTTCATTTTTCATTTAAATTCAAAAAATGACTTAATCAAAAACAACACTTAATAAAACAACACTGCGACCTTGGGCGCTATGCATGTTAATATAGGGTCTGTTTGGATTTAAGGAATTGGTGTGAAGTGAGGAAGTAGGAAGTAAGATTTATTTCCTTTAGGAAAAGGGAAATGAGTAGTAAATTTTCTGGTGTTTGGATGGTTGTTGGGAAGTGTGGTTTGGAAAATGTTTTGTCGTTTTCGGTGTTTGGATGGTAATGAAAAGTGGAAATGGAAAAGTTGACCACAAAGTTGACCGCAAAATAATATTAAAATAAAAATTAATTAAGAAAAATAAAAAATAGATTGTAATTAGAATGCAAGTGAGATTTACATGACCAAAAAAATTAACTGTTTTATGCTATAACTTATTATAAATGAGATTTACATGACCACAAAATTAACTGTAGCACTCTGGAAGTGAGAAAATGGTTGTGTAAAAGAGAGATGAAAAAGGGAAAAGGGGGTTTTCTTATTTTCCTTTTCCGGTGTTTAGATAGATAGGGAAATGAGCAATTATACTTCCCCACTTCCTCACTTCACTCCGATTCCTTACATCCAAACACGCCCATAAAGGAAACACCTACCTAACGTACTGCGATCTAAGTCGCAGTCCATGTAATGCAACCCTAGATTGCAGTTGCTGGCCATCTTTATCAATAACAACACTGCGACCTTGGTCGCAATTAACCATGTACACTGCGACCAAAGTCTCTGACTAAGGTCGCAGTTTAAATGTACACAGCGACCAAAGTCTCTGACTAAGGTCGCAGTTTAAATTAAACTATAAAGTAGAATTTTATCCCAGGCTGAAAAATTTGATCTGAAAAGATTTTATATTTTGAGAAAAAATTTTATCGCAGGCTGAAAAGTAGAAACTAGATCTTTCATAAAAGAGGTAAGGAAATAGGGCGAAAAGCAATTTATATACAATAACCGAAATCCTATAAAGAGCGACAAAAAAAGGGGGAAAAATAATAATAAACAATAAGGAAAGTTATCGAAAAGGGAGTTTTTGGTAATTTAACTTCTTCCTAAAAGCGGGCCGCAACTTAGTGGGGTGACAAAATTGAGCCGCGTCACCGCAGGCTGAGAGAGTTCTCTCAGCCGCAGGCTGATATACATTTTTCTCATATATATATATATATATATATATATAGGGTTACTGTACCTCAGCCTGCAGGCTGAGAGAGTTTCTCAGCCTGCGGGACGTGGCTGAATATATGCCACACATCGGCCGCAGGCTGTTGGCGCCAAAAAAATCAAAAAAATCCCGCCTAAACAATCGTGAAACAAATATATAGGGGTTACTGTACCTCAGCAGGCAGGCTGAGAGACTTCTCTCAGCCGGCGGACGTGGCAAAATCACCGCCCCACATCTGTAATCAATTTTGGCGGACTAATCTTGAAAAATCCCGCCCAATTTAATGTCAGTCACCTCAACATTGTATTTTCCGAAAATACCCTCCCTCACAACTTTCTACCTTATGTAAAAAAGTTGGCATCCAAAAAAATTTACAGCTCTAAAATTTCAACCGGCGATTCTGATCCAAAATATTTATTTTCTTTCACAAATTTGATCCTTTTTTTAAAAAAATATATTTGTAACTGATGGCGCCTAAGAAATCATCCGTGGAAAAAGGTACTACAAAAACTGATATTTTCAAAAAAAATTTAGCGTTTGTGTATTTTAATAGTTTTAAATTTTTTCCAGATTTATTTCCGAGGTCGCATTTTTTTATTTTTATTTTTTAATCTTGGAACCATGATCGCAGTTAAGAAAGAGATTTTGAAACTTTAGATGCCGAATACATTTTTAAATTTATAAATTTTGTAACATGACGATAAAGGTCCTATTTTTTTAAATTTTTTTATTTCCTTCTATTTTTACTATGTCGCATTATTTTCGAAAAATTTATCTGCATACACTGCATGCGACCTCGGTCGCAGTTGATAAAATTATAGTTTCAGATTTGTGCGACTTTGATTTTTTTTCTTTGGACCTTTCCTTGTAGCCGAATGCGACGTTGGTCGCAGTATATGAAACTTACTTTTTATTTCTTACATACTGACGACATGGGGTCGCAATTGTTTAAATATGAGTTGTCGTCTCTTGCGACCAAGATCGCAGTGTATTAAACGTCATTTGTTTTATCATACTTGGGTCGCAGTTGTTTCTGATTGCAGTGTAGTCTTATGCGACCTTGGTCGCAGTGTCGAACTGGGTCGCAGTTGTTTCTGATTGCACTGTAGTCTTGTGCGACCTAGGTCGCAGTGTTGACCCGGTTAGCAGTTTTTCTTATTACACTGTAGTCTTATGCGACCTTGGTCGCAGTGCGGTAATGTGGTCGCAGCTATTTTTATTGCAGTGTAGTCTTATGCGACCTCGGTCGCAGTGTCGACCCTGGTCCAACTTTATGTTTGCAATGTATGATTGCGACCGTGGTCGCAGTTTATAAAAGAAAATATACTTTTTACAAACATTGGTCGCAGTGTATGATCGCACTGCAGACTTATGCGACACTGGTCGCAGTGTCGTCCGGGTGCAAGTTGTTTGTGTGTACATTGTATGACTGCGACCGAAGTCGCAGTTTATTAAAAACAAAACTCATGACCGCAGTTATTTCTACGTTGACGAGTGAAATCAATAACTTGTTGAGGGCTCACTTCTTCACAGCCTTCTCCCTGGCTCATTGCATTAACAACGCGGGAAATATTTGAAGGCCGCATTCCAACATCAACCAGATTGCTCATAATGCTTCTGCTAATTTTTGAACGATGATTCTGGTGAGAGTAATGGTGATGTACCTTATCCGGGCTTGACAATTCATGTGAATGAGTATCAACAAATTTTGTGATAACCCAATGTCTTTGTCCAAAAAAACGAAGACGGATATGCATCTCAGCAGGACAAGCTACTCTAGTGTTAACTCGACGATGCACTGTAAGCCCCTCTTGTCTTTTGTCACACAACTTCTTCAGACCTTCCTTATTGCAGCAAAATTTTCTGCAAATAATCTCATAAGGAGGCTTCCGTGACTTATCTGTACCTTTTCTTCTCACGCTAAAATCTCTATTCCTTGCAAAACAATTGTAGAAATTGTATGCTTCCATATCCGACAGGAACTGTTTCCCTATAAACTTATCTGAGCTTCCAGACGTTTCTCCATGTGCATTCATATCCTACAAAAAACAATTACACGAATTAAATGAATATAAATATTTTTTAGATATCACTGTATTATAAAATATAAGTTATATAAATGCGACTAAGGTCGCATAAGAGATGAAAACTATATTACTTCTTATCAAATACTGCGACCTTGGTCGCAGTTATCCGTACGAGAAGAAATCTATATTACTTCTTACTAAAGACTGCGACCTAAGTCGCAGTAAATAAAATTAAGATTTCACATACGACATGAAATCTATAATACTCCTTTAATGAAGATTGCGACCTAAGTCGCAGTTATCCGTATGTGAAGAAATCTATACTACTCCTTACTAAAGACTGCGACTTAAGTCGCAGTTATCCGTATGTGAAGAAATCTATATTACTCCTTACCAAAGACTGCGACTTAAGTCGCAGTTACCCGTATGTGAAGAAAGCTATATTACTCCTTACAAAAGACTGCGACCTAAGACGCATACCCAAAAAAAAAAGATTTCACAACCGGAGATTATTTTCAAATAAGATTGCGACCGAATATTAAAACGGTCGCATTTCTGAAACTTTAAATCATTTGTTATAGGTCGCAGTACCTCATAGACTTAAAGAGAAAAAATTCAATATTTAAGAAATTGTTTTTAAAAAAAATGAAACAATTAAAACCTGTTGATCGGCATGCAAAGATGTCAACCCTTCAAGATTTTCAATATTCTGAGAGAAAGTAGAACCAGATGCAATATCTTCCATATTTAGATCGCCAGTAGACTGCTCAGACGTCGACATTAAATATTTTGGAGAAAAAATTGATCTGAAAAGATTTTATATTTTCAGAAAAAAGTTTATCGCAGGCTGAAAAGGAGAAACTAGATCTTTCAAAAAGAGGTAAGGAAATAGGGGGAAAAGTAATTCATATAGAATAACCTAAAACCTATAAAGAGCGGCAAAAAAAGGGGGGAAAAATAATAATAAACAATAAGGAAGGTTACCGAAAGAGTTGCTTTTCATAAGGGGTATTTGGTAATTTAACTTCTTCCTAAAAGCATGCCGCAAGTCAGTGAAGTGACAAAGTGAGGCACGTCACCGCAGGCTGAGAGAGTACTCTCAGCCCGCAGGCTGATATACATTTTTCTCATATATATATATATATATATATATATATATATATATATATATATATATATATATATATATATATATATATATATATATATATATATATAATGGATTGGTGGCATGCACATGTTTTTGGCGTTTGGGAATTTTACGTTGTTTTTTGGTGATTTAGGCGAGTACTTTTTTTGGGATATGCTATTCTAGCTTTCAACACATGATGCATTGTTATGCGAGTTGATATATGATATGTGAAAGATTTTCTAATATTAACATGTTATATGAATACCTGCTGGCCGTTATTATAATTCATTGAACTGGTATTATACTTTGCATTGGATATGCCTTGATACGTTCCCGCTTCGCTCGGCTTCGCATAGCTAATTAATAGATTAAATTATTGTTGTTATATATATGGTTGTGAAGAGTTTGAAATGTTTAACTATATTGTTCTCCTGTATCATGTTACATGACCGGATGATTACCTGATATATGATGTTGTAACTCAGAATTTAACTCACCTAATACCTGACACCTGAGACCAGATACCTGACGATTGACATGATATCACTTGATACCTGACACGGTACTTAACACCTGATCCCTGATACTTAATAACTGACACAGGTACTTGATATGTTATCACTTAACACCTGATCTCTGATACTTGATACCTGATACTAGTACTTGACATGTTATCACTTAACACCTAATACCTTACACCTGAGACCTGACACCTGACAATTGACATGCTATCACTTGGTACCGATACACTTGACCTAATGTTGTGACACCTGACTGGATTGCTATTACACTTGTATTACAATGTCTATTCATGATTATCACTTTTATGGAGACTTGATATAATTATTATAATATTACCATCTGGTACTCCTGAACTCCTGTATATTTGAACCCCTGTAATAGGGAGACTCCTGACATTATGCTCTGATATTATACTCTTGTTGATCCTGTAATTGGATAACCATAGATATATAGGATTACTGTGCACACACTGTGAGCATTATCACTGGACAAGAAAACACTGAAAGTGTTCACTTCGTATTTCAGGGTAACACCACTAATAAGAAAAGGAAGAAGAGTAAAACTAAAGGGAGGAACACAAACACCACTGCATCAGCTGATCCGACCGTGGTGAAAGTGCAGGAGAAGAAGTCTATGGTCATTGCATGCTTCTTCTGCAAGAAAGTAGGCCACATCAAGCAGAATTGCATAAAGTATCAGAAGTGGCTAATCAAGAAGAGTATGTCTCATGCTTATGTTTGTTCTGAAATTAATCTAGCTTTAGTTCCACCACACACTTGGTGAATAGATACCGGTGCGACTATTCACATATGTAATTCATTGCAGGACTTTCAAACCCAAAGGAGGCCCAGTCAGTCTGAGCGATACATATATATGAGCGATGAAAATAAAGCTGCAGTTTAAGCTATTGGAGTTTGTAGGCTTAGATTAGATTCTGATTTATTTATATTTAGATGAGACTTTATATGCACCGTCTTTTAGGTGGAAGCTTATTTCTATTTGATTGTTAGACAGATCTGGTTTTACGGTCACTATTGGCAATGAAATGGTTAATTTATTTTCTAAATCTAAAGTTGTTGGTACTGGAATCTTGATTGATGGCTTATATAAATTGAATCTCCATGCTTCATATTCTGAATCTTTGTATGTGAATAATCTAGGTACTAAGCGAACATTAATTAAAAAAACTCCTATAATCTATGGCATAGATGTTTAGGACACATCTCAAAAGAGAGAATTCAGATGCTTGTGTCTAGTGGAGCTATAGGTCCTTTAGATTACTCCGACTTAGGTGTATGTACAGATTGTATAAAGGGCAAACAAATAAACATTAGGAAGTTTGGTGCTAGACAGAGTTCAGGAGTCTTAGATTTGGTGTATACGGATATTTGTGGCACATGCCTATAGCTTCTTAAAATGATCACAAATACTTCATCACTTTTCACAGACGATTACTCTCGTTATGGGTACTTATACTTGATTCATAAGAAATCCCAACCAATGGACGTGTTTAAAATCTATGAAGTTGAAGTTGAAAATCAACAAAATAGAAAGATTAAAGGTGTGAGATCTGACCGTGGTGGTGAGTACTATGGCAGATATGACGGATCAGGTAGATGTCCAGGACCATTTGCCAATTTTCTGGAAGAATGTTGTATTGTGGCCCGGTACACCATGCCAGGGATGCCTCGTCAAAATGGTGTCGCTAAGAGATGAAACCGCATACTAAAGGACATGTTTAGGAGTATGATAATCACACTACTCTACCAGAGTCATTATAGAGTGATGCCTTAATGACAACAGTCTACCTCTTTAATAGAGTATCTAGCAAAATAGTAACTAAAACCCCATATGAGTTATGGACTGAGAAATCTCTCAGCATTCGGCATCTTCATGTTTGGAGTTGTCCAGGGGAAGCTCGGCTATATATCCCACATGAGAAGAAGTTGGACTCAAGCTGATTCTAGGGTATTTTGAGAGGTCAAGAGGCTTTAGGTTTTACTGTCCTTCCACTAAAAACATAATAGAGACGAATAATGTTAAATTTATTGAGAAAATTCAGAACAGTAGGAGTCAACTACATAAGAATTTCATATTTGAGGAAGAACAAATTGTTATACCCATGACAACCGTTCCAAATGATGAAGTAGTTGTTCTACCTCAGCATGAAAATACAGTTGTACCCCTTATAAAGTACAGATATAGTTCATCCTGAAGTAGATCCTGCTAATGAGGTAGAACCTGAAAATTTTCACCCACAAGTGCCTAGGAGATCAACTATGGAGAGGAGATCAGCCATTGCAAGTGACTATATAGTTTATCTCTAAGAGCATGAGTTTGACAAAGAGTTAGAGGATGACCCCACATCCTTGAATGAGGCCAAACTCAATATTCACTCCACTAAATGGTCAAGTGCCATGAATGATGAGCTAAAATCCATAAAGGACAATAATGTTTGAGATTTAGTAGAGTTGCCTAAAGGTAAGAAACCGATTGATTGTAAATGGATGTTCAAAACCAAGCGGGATTTGAAAGGCAATGTCGAAAGATATAAGGCACGCCTTGTCGCAAAGGGATTCACCCAAGAGAGGGCATTGACTATAAAGAGACTCCCCCCTGTTTCCATAAAGGATTCTTTTAGGATTATTATGCACGGGTGGCTCACTTTGACCTGGAGTTACACCAAATGGATGTTAAGATAGCCTTTCTTAATGGTGACATTGAGGAAGAAATTTATATGGTGCAACCAGATAGTTTTAAAGTTAAAGGTTTACAACATCTGATTTACAAATTAAAGAAATCCATTTATGGTTTAAAGCAAGTATCCCGTCAATGGTATTTGAAATTTGATCAAGTAATATCCGGTTTTGATTTTAAGAAAAAAATAGCTGATCAATGTATTTATTACAAAATTAAAGGGAGTAGATTAATATTTCTTGTGCTATATGTGGATGACATTCTATTAGCAAGTAACAATATAAATCTTCTACTTGAGACCAAGAGTTTTCTCTTAAAGAATTTTGAGATGAAAGATCTTAGAGACGCTTCTTTTGTGATAGGCAGCCAGATACAATGTGATAGGACACTTGAAATATTAGATTTATCACAAAAGGCATACATTGATAAGGTACTAGATAGATATGGCATTAAGAATTGCTCTTCGGGTGATATGTCTGTCACTAAGGGAGATAAGTTGAGTGTACTCCAACATTCCAAGAACGATCTACAGAAAGAGCAAATGAAAGACATTCCATATGCATCGGTAGTTGAAAGTCTGATGTATGCTCAAGTTTGTACCCGTCTAGACATAGCATATGTTGTTGGGAAACTTGACAGATACCTGTGCAAACCTGGGATTGATCACGAGAAGGCTGCCAAGAAGATAATGCAATATTTACAGAGGACAAAGGACTATATGCTTACCTAAAAGAAATCTGATCAGTTGCAGCTGATTGGATACACAAATTCAGATTTTGCTGGATGTATCGACAATAAGAAGTCCACTTCAGGTTATATTTTTCTGATTGTAGGAAGATGGTGGACTTAGTTGAGAGGCCATTACAGCTACACTATAACAATAAGAGTTATAGAGCTCTACTGCAATAGTGACAAGAGTTAAGAAAAGTCGAAACATATCGACATCAAGTTTCATATCATCAATGATAAAGTTAAGAATTATATTGCGTCCGTTGATAGTGTTAATACTATTCTTAACATTACAGATTCACTCTATAACAGTCCTCATGTGTTGACAAAAGATTAGTCTGATAACTCCCAATAAATTCTAATCTTCATTATTATACCAAAAAATTTTGGCAGCACGTCCCTTAAAGTTTCACATTTTTACATGACATAGAACATCAATTTCGGCTCAACGGTCTACTTATTCCAAATAAGAATTTAGCCCACATGGCCTACTTATCATAGGGTATAAATATGTCTCAACCCAAAATTTATATTCTCATTACATGTTTCCACACCATGTTTCCAGAATACATCTTAATAACATATAACATCAAGGATTTGATCTCCAAACACCTCATCATCAAGTACAACCACTAATCTTAGTTCTCAAAACATTACATGTATCAAAAGTCCCTAGTCCTAAAATATCACAAAGGACAAGTTACATACAATGAGTGCACCATAAGCATAACAAGTTAGAAAAGTACTTAAAGTAAAGTATACATGTGAAGATAGTTAACAAAAACAAGTGTGAATAGCATGTCGTTTGACCCATTACTAAATCCTCCGAGCTAAAGCAGTCTCTTTCTTTTATCCAAACCTGAAATGAGTGGAAAGAAAAGGGGGTGAGCTCAATGGCTCAGTGAGTAAATTACACAAGCAACTAAAATCTGATAAGATAAAATTCTATCACAACCATACTCTTAAGGGCTCTGCGGAAGTCTAACATGAATTATGATGGCTGCTACTCCTACAATGTGGCCCTCTCCTATCCATCTCTATATACTACACATTTATTAGCTAGATGTCTCAACTATCAAAATTTTCTTTTATTAACTCGAAATTTTCTCTCCTAGTACACAACAAGTTCAAGTTCATCAATAATTTTCCTACACGTATATTCCTACGTGTATGCCTTTACCCCCGCCATGACAAGTAGATAACTTTATTTAGATATCCATGGTACCTATAAATCCCTTATTACATAATATCACATTCGGACAATACATTATATTCTTTATTAATGGAGCATATACATACATAATTCATAAACATGAATTCTCCGTCTTCCCCCTCCTACCGGCTCCCGCCCGGCCCCTTCCTCCTTATAATTACAAATAGATTATATATATAAATATATACACATGAAATATGACCATCGTCTTCCCCCCCGTACCGGCTCCCGCCCGGCCCTTTCCTCCTTATAGTTACATATCTATACAATGAAATATGACCACCGTCTTCCCTCTCCTACCGGCTCCCGCCCGGCCCCTTCCTCCTTATAATCACATATATATACAAATGAAACATAATCACTGACTTTCTTCTCCTACCGGCTCCCGCCGGTCCCTTCCTCCGAGCAAACAAGCTAAGTACAAATCACACAATTATCATACTATTAAGCACATGATATTTATGTTGTATGTAATTAAATACAATAATTCTTATCAATTACAAACATGTGTGAACATGTATAAACCTTATGATTTGCAAAGATCCATATTTCATAGGATCGTTATCACATCCATAATCGATCATAATTCACTTGTATAATGGTTTCATTTTACTTTCTTCTTACCCATAAATGATAAGTAAATCCCACTCGACTTCGCATACGTTGAATTTAGTGTAATAATAACATATAGTTATGCTCTCAACAAGGTCAATATCGGGAAGTACTAAGGTTTAATCACCTCCAATTATGAGTTCCATGAACGTTACCATGAAGGATTATGTAGATCTAGTTATCACTAACTTCTACCATTGGTGTGTAGGCTGTCCAAAAGTTACTGGAGGACAAGCCATTGAAAAGCAAAGTTTCAAGTTCTAGACGCGAGGGACTATCAACCGCGTCTCAACATCAAGGCGCGTCAGCCTGACACCCGCGTCTCAGCATCAAGGCGCGTCAGCCTGACACCCGCGTCTCAACATCAAGACGCGTCGGTCCGACACCCGCGTCTCAGCATCAAGGCGCGTCGGCCTGACACCCGCGTCTCAGCATCAAGACGCGTCAGCCTGACACCCGCGTCTCAGCATCAAGACGCGTCGGCCCGACACCCGCGTCTCAGCATCAAGGCGCGTCGGCCTGACACCCGCGTCTCAGCATCAAGACGCGTCGGTCTGGCACCCGCGCCTCAGCATCAAGGCGCGTTGACTTGACACCCGCGTCTCAGCATCAAGGCGCGTCAGCCTGAAACCCGCGTCTCAGTTATAACCGCCTTGGTTAAGGGACCAATCACTGCCTACACGTAAGGAAAACCAGCTCCCATCGTGGCGTGTCTTTAGCAGGCATGTGGGTTGGTTATCGCCCATGTAGCGGGGAAGTTGGCCCTCATTGTGGAGCGTTTTCAGGGGGCACGTTCACCCCCTAAGACCTCTATAAATAGCCCCGTCGCTATGAAGAAGAGGTCGGATTTTTGGCAATCAAAAAGGAAAGAGAAGAGGATAACAGAGAGATCATCAACAGAGAGAGAGAACTCGACTCTTCAAGCTAGCTTGCTGCGTACAAGTGACTCTTCGCTTACCTTCTCTTTTAGAGTTTTGGTAGACGGAGCTGAGTTACTCTTTCTACCGGCCGAAGAGGAGATCCCTGAAGGACGGTCATCCGGTCAACGGAGAATAAGATTCACTCTCCACCGCCACACGAAGAACCCAGCCTTAAACAAAGGGGGGATTCAAGATTCAATATCCTCCTCCCTTGTAACTGGAAGGAACAGTTGTTGTTGTAATCCTTTTCATTCGATTCAAGGAAAACTTTTACTGCAATTCACTGTCTCTCTCCTTTCCCGGGTCATACAAGAGATGGCGACTCCGCAGGGGACAACCTTCGTTACTGACGAACAGGTAGTGGCGCAAGATGACGTCCACCATGAGGGAAAGATGGTCGAATCGCTCGTTGTCGAGTTCGACCAGGCGAAGTACGAAGAGTTCCTCTCTTCTGGCTCTAAGAGCCCAAAGACCCGCATCTGCCGCCGGGTCTCAACGGGGAATGGCCTCGAGTCCCGATCTGTGGCTCTCTCGAGCTCCCCTGCTGCCGACTGTTCCAAGCAAGAGACACGCGTCAACGCCTCTCAGAAGGCCCGCGTAGTCCCAGGCACATCTGCCTTGGCGACCAACCGCGTCGCACAGAACACCCGCGTCAGCGTCTCTCAGGAGACCCGCGTGGTCAAAATCCCTGGTGGCCAGCATCAGGATGTCGTTGGTCTCTCTCTACCTCCTCGACGCAATCGAAACGCTGAGCGTCGACAGAGGAGACGTGCGCGTCAGCTGCAAGTTGGAACCGTCGGTTGTCCAACTGAGGCTGGACGCGACGTACAATCGCGCGCCTTGCCCGCGCCGCGTCCAGTACGTGAAGTCCGCGTTTGGCGTCCCAAACGCGAGATTCCTCCAGTTAGGTCCTCTGAGGACCAACTCATCAAACGCCAAGGTGAGACCTCTACGCCTCGTCAAGCACAAGAGGCACGAGCCCATAGGCGTGGGGCCCAGCAGCCCATCCTCTCTCAAGCATCTCTGCCCTGACGCACCAGACAACAACGCGACACTCGCGTCTCATCTCAACAGAGACGCCAGACGTGCGTTCCACAGCCGCGACGCAAAAACTGCGTCCCTGAAGTCTGCGTCCAGACTGTGCAGCACATGGATGCCTCCCGTCTTCGACGTTGCGAGGTTGATCTTTTCAATCCCCCTCCCATGGATTTGAGGGATTATCTGACGAAGAAAAGAAGTGCCAATCAGGCCACTTAAATCGTGTTGCTGCCAACGGCTCATCCATATGCTCACTGAGTGCCGTTGTGGGTCAGGCGTGCACCAGCAGTCTTTAGTCAGACAGCTGACCCTGATTCCTCCGTCAGCTAAAAGAAGACGCTCCCACAGAAGGAGAACCTTCTCTGACGTTGAGTACCCGGAGCTCACTGCGAATATGACAAGCAGGAGCAAAGGAAAACAACTTGCAGTCAGCTCAGAAGGCTCCGAGTCTGACTCTGAACCGGAAGGAGTGTATCGACACACTCACACCCGGACTGGGGCCATTCCCCCAATTAATTATAATGCCTTAGCCCATGGCATTAATGATTCCCACTCCGCTGTAGCGGAATCAAGGGCTTCGAATTCTTCCGTCGAGAAGGAGACCTCCGCCTACATGACAGGCGCTCCTGAGGAGACGACTAAACGTTTGGAGCAAATCCAGAAGGCACAAATGGATATGATTCTTGCTCAGCAGGAATCTATCAACTCCCTCAAGCAGGCAATTGCACAGCTGCTCGAAGGCAGGAGGAGGTCCCCTCCTAAAAAGTCAAAGGGCAAAGCGAAAAAGGGAGAAAGCTCATCTTCCGAACCTTCTGAGGAGACGCGGCGATCTACCTCCGGCTCGTCCAAGTCCTCGTCGCAAGTAAAAGGCGACCAAGACCAGGGAAAGGCTCATGTTAAAAGAATGAGTCAACTGGAGCGACGCCTCGAGGCCCTTGCTAATCGCAAAGATCTCCAAGAAGTAGGAGTGGTCCGGCCCTATCCGGCTGAGTGGGATTCAGTCCTGTACCCTCCTAAGTTCAAGGCTCCAACCCTCCAAGCATTTGACGGGAAGGGGTCCCCCAACCAGCACATCTACTACTTCAAATCCCAGACCTGGAATGTAGTGGATAATGACGCTATTTTGGCGCGCCTGTTCATTGGCACCCTGAAAGTGTTAGCCTTTGAATAGTTTATGAAGCTCGCAGAAGGTTCTATCAAGAACTGGGGCGATCTGGAGAAGCTGTTCTTAACACGCTTCTTCGAGGATGACTCGGAGGTCACGATGCCTACCCTTCTAGCTACCAAACAGCGGAGAGGGGAGTCTGTCAAATCTTTCGTGGAAAGATTTCGGAACATGGCACTCCGGTGTCCAAGCGGTATGACCCAGGCCACCCTGGTGGAAACATGCCGCCACAATCTCCAAACCTCACTCCTTACTCAAATAGGAGTTGCTGAAAGCCGCACCTGGAAGCAATTAGTCCAACAAGGTGAACAGGCTGAGGAGATTGTCGCCCGCGTCCGAGCGAAGGAAGGTAAGCCTAGGCCGAAAAGGTCGACAAGGCGTGCGCCGGACACATCCTTCCAAACAAAGCGGAAGGATAATTTGGCCACGGAGACCAAGTCTCCCGCCAAACCTCAAACAGGCAAGGCAAGTGGCTCTTCAAGCCAGCCACGTGCCAACAAGCAATATTCCTTCAAGAAGGAACATGTCGATTCGCTCTTTAAACTACTCCACAAGAGCAACCGACTGAAGCTCCCTGAAGCTCGACGCCCAGAGGAAGTCGGCAAGACCGACAATCCCAACTACTGCATGTACCACAGAATGTTGGGACATCCTACCAAAAGCTGCTACGTCTTCAAGGACGTCCTTCAAGCTCTGATTGATGCAGAGGTGTTAAAACTCCGACCAGCGCAGAAGAAGGTGACGGCTAATGTGACGTCAGTTCTCCAGTTCGGGAGACAACCTCCAACGCCTGCGGGGGTAGCTCCTATCCCAAGAGGAGAGCTGAGAGTGGTCAACACAGACCCTCACCAGCAGCAAGAGAAAGGCTTGGTACCCGTCCCTACACCTCAAGGGGAAATTATGTGGGTCCACCCTGACCTTGTCAATGAACAGCAATGGACTACTGTGACCAACAGGAAATCCAAAGGCAAGGCAAAAGCCTCATCCTGCAATGTGGTAGGTGCCTCCTCTCGAGAAGCGGAGACTGATATCCCTTCACTGACCGACTCAGAGGAGGAAACGATAGTCCTGGCCGCAGAGCCCAACCAACCGATGGCGGGAACCCGTTCAGGACAGGCGTACTTGAAACAGTACGGCGAAACGGCAGAAGTCCCTCCACAACCAACTGCGGAGCCAGTCAGGCCCTCCACAAAGCCACCTGTGGAGAAGCAGAAGGGGACTCGATTTTCTAGAGCCCTTCAAAAGGGCATTACGGAAGGATCTACGCCACCTTACCGCTTTGATGTCCTGGCTCAGTTGGCCAACATTCCGGCACGCATCACCTTGTATGAACTTCTTAGACTATCAAAGTCGACCAGGGAAGCTCTGCAAGAAGCTCTGGCAAATGCTGAGGTCTTCATGACCCAGGTGCCGAAGGAGGAAGATGTAGAGCATTGCCTCCACACCTCCAAGAACGCCCCCTGCATCACCTTCACGGCAGATGATATGCAGGTGAAAGGGAAGCATGATCGACCCCTGTACTTCACAGGGTATATCGGATCGTCTGAGGTGAACCGCATCCAGGTAGACCCAGGGTCCGCGTTGAGCATCATGCCTCGCCGGGTCATGCAACATCTCGGCATTCCTACCCATCGTTTGAGCCCTACCCAGACGACTATCTATGGGTTCAATGCCAACCAGACCCGTCCGATGGGGAAGATCAAGCTCAAGTGTCAGATTGGAAGCCTCAAGTCGGAGGTGACATGCTACATCATCGATGCCGACACTTCCTATAATCTGTTGCTGGGACGACCGTGGATTCACCGCAACTCCATCGTTCCCTCCACTCTCCACCAAGTCATGAAGTACATTGACGGGGGTGGAAATGTGCAGACGTTGATTGCCGAAAGGCATCCGTTCAAGGGGGTCGAGAATTATTTCACCGACTCCTTGCTGTACCAAGATCCGGTGGAAACCGATGAAGCCCCAAAACCAGAAGAGCCAGACTCTGGTAATGAGGCTAACACTGAGCTTGAGAAAGAAGAGTGCCTGTGGGAGTTAAAACCACTTGTAACGGGCACTAATAAACCCGATGTCGATAATACCACCGATGATGTAGGCGGTTGGTATATTAATGAAGATTTAGATTTTGCGTATTTTTCTGCGTGTGCTTCTGATTCGATACCGTCAGACACTAGCACTGATATAGATGACGATCTCTGGTCGGCAATGGGTGCCTTGACATCATTGCATGTACCAGTGAAATCGTCCTTCGAGACATACCAAGACAATGATAATGCGCAAGAATCTATATTCATGGTTCAAGCGAGACGGAAAGGCCAAAAACCAATTCTCTTTGGGCGAATTTCGTCTGAACCAACGCCCCGCGACGAATCGGAAGGTGAGGAGGGATCACCTCAGTTCGATCATTATGAACCAAAAGCACTCAAAATGATGAAGTGCTTGGGGTACGATCTAACCGACAGACCCGGGTTGAACTTCGGCAAAGGAAGGAGGACGTTGCTTCAATCATTTGTGCCAAAAGGGAAGACCCCCAATTATTATCATCGGACAAGCCGGGGGTTGGGCTATGTATCAACTCCGGTTCCATCAGCCTCCGATTCTCAAGAATCGTCGAGCAACAATTATTCTTCAGACACATCATCCTGGGAGTCAGATGTCAGTGTCGGCAACATCTTCAAGGAACCTTCAGTGAACATGGTTTCGACAAGCCACCTCGAAGATGGAGATGAAGAAATGATCCAATCCGATACAGATCCTTGGATCAAACATTTAAATGCTCTTTGGGACACCCGCTTTGAACAGCGCGAGCCCCCCACAGAAGATAAGATTGTTCAGATCAACCTAGGAGATGAGGCTAACCCTAAGCCCATCTTCATAAGTGACGGCCTGTTACCTTCAGAGAAGAAAGATCTAATATCTCTTGTACAAGAGTATATAGACGTCTTCGCCTGAAATTACGAGGACATGCCTGGACTTGATCCTCAAGTGGCTATGCACCGCCTCAACATCAATCCGGACGTAAAGCCTGTCAAACAACAGCAGCGACGGTTTCGCCCAGAAATAATGGAGGCAATTCAATCAGAAGTCAGAAAACTTATTGATTCTGGCTTCATTAGGGAAGAACAACATCCCGACTAGGTAGCCAACATCGTCCCCGTCTCCAAGAAGAACGGGAAGATCCGGATCTGCATCGACTTCCGTGATCTAAATGAGGCTTGTCCCAAAGACGAATTCCCATTGCCAATCACAGACGTTATGATTGACAATACTTGCGGATTCGAGCGAATGTCCTTCATGGATGGATTCTCAGGATACAATCAAATCAAAATGTATCCTGACGATGAAAAGCACACCTCCTTCAGGACACTATTGGGGGTTTATTGCTATACCGTCATGCCCTTCGGACTGAAAAATACAGGGGCAACATACCAAAGGGCCATGAACGCCATTTTCCATCAGCAAATGCGCAAAACGGTGGAATGTTATGTTGATGACATCGCGGTAAAAAGCCGCACTAAAGGTGATCATATAGCGGACCTGAAGGTGGTCTTCGACATCATGCGGGTTCATCAATTGAAGATGAATCCCACAAAGTCCTTTCTGGGGGTGGCCAGTGGCAAATTCTTAGGATTTGTTGTAACATCCACCGGAATTCACCTGGACCCAGAAAAAGTCCGCGCTATCCAGGAGATGCAACCCCCGAGAAATCTCAAGGAACTCAGAGGATTGCAAGGACGATTGGCGTACATCCGCAGGTTTATCTCAAACCTCTCCGGAAGATGCCAACCCTTCGCTAAGCTGATGAAGAAGGGTGTCTCATTCATTTGGGATGACGCTTGCCAAAAAGCGTTTGAGGAAATCAAGCAATACCTCACCCAACCACCAGTCCTTACAGCTCCAGTATCCGGAAAGTCGTTTCTGGTGTACGTCCGAGCGATGGATCATTCTTTGGGAGCTCTACTAGCTCAGAATGACGATCAGGGACGTGAGCAAGCAATCTACTATCTGAGTAGAACAATGATCGGAGCCGACATCGGTATAACCCGATCGAGAAGGAATGTTTGGCACTAGTGTTTGCTATCCAGAAAATGCGACACTATCTGGTAGGCCAAACTATAAACGTCATATCAAAAGTCAACCCCCTGAGGTTACTTATGACTAAACTTTCATCGCTAAATGGCCGACTGGTAAAATGGGCCATATTGCTCTCCCAATATGAGATGCGCTTTTTACCACAAAAGGCCATTAAGGGACAAGCAGTCGCAGATTTCCTAGCTGAACACCCAGATCCGAGGGCAGCTAAAGTCTACGAGGATCTCCCAGATGAAGTTGCTGAAGTCTGCCTGACTCAGACATCGTTCGAAAGTCAAGTCTGGCAACTTTTCTTCGACGGTGCATCAAGAACAAGCCCGAAGGGACACTTAGTAGCAGGAGTGGGGGTAGTACTTGTATCCCCACAAAACTATGTGATTCCCCGAGCTATCTCATTAACTGAGCCTTGTTCCAACAATGTGGCGGAGTACAACGCTCTTTTGATTGGGATGCAATTCGCCGACGAGATTGGCGTTAAAAATCTCGAGGCATACGGCGACTCCAAGCTCATCGTCAGCCAAGTTCGCGGGGAGTACGAAGTCAGACATGAAGACTTAGTACCCTATTACAATGCAACTATCCGCATGGCCGAGGGGTTTACGAGCTTCTACATCGACCATGTACCGCGCAGGCAAAATGCGCACGTAGATGCACTCGCATCCCTGGCTGCCTCCTTAGCTCTTCCAGCTGGAGCAATGGAGAAGATATTCGTCTACAGCCACGACCTGTATTGCCCGAGAAATGCTCTCGAGGACTATCAGGAGTCAACGGGAGGTCGTCACCGCGAAGAAGCACTTGAAGCATCAACCGGTTCAGAGCTTAGAGACTGGCGATTCCCCTATATCGACTACGTCTTATACGACATCCTACCTGAAGACACCAAAGAGGCGGCTGCCATTCGAAGGAAAGCCCCCAAATTCTATTATAATGCGATTACGCGAACATTGTATCGTCGATCGCATGACGGGATCTTACTCCGGTGCCTCTCACCAAAGGAGGCTCAAGAGGTATTGAAAGAAGCCCACGACGGCATGTGTGGAGCCCATCAACCTGGCCCAAAACTGGCACATCGACTCCAAAGATTGGGTTACTACTGGCCCAAGATGATTGCCGATGCCGTCACTTATGCTAAAAGATGCCACGCTTGCCAAGTGCATGGGGATTTCATCCATCAAGCACCAGGGTACCTCCACTCTACGGCTTCTACCTGGCCATTTGAAATGTGGGGCATGGACGTAGTTGGTCCTATCAGCCCACCATCATCAAAAGGACATCGGTTCATTTTGGCAATAACCGATTATTTCTCCAAATGGGCCGAAGCCATCCCTTTGAAGGAGGTCAAATCGTCGAACGTGATCAAATTCGTGAAACACCATGTTATTTACCGTTTCGGCGTACCTCGACGAATTGTCCACGACAATGGGCCTCAGTTCATCAGCCAGGCTTTCCAGAGGTTCTGCGCTAAGTTCAGAATCCAGAGTGTGTCCTCAACGGCATACTATCCTGCCGCTAATGGCCTCGCAGAAGCCTTCAATAAGACTATTGGCAAGCTTCTCAAGAAGTTCGTCTCGAAAAGTCAACGAGACTGGGACGACAAGTTGGGTGAATGCTTATGGGCTTACCGCACAACTGTGCGAACCCCAACTAAAGCTACGCCATTTTCTTTGGTCTATGGGTGCGAAGCCGTACTCCCACTAGAGATACAAATCCATCTCTACGCGTCGCCTTGACAGCGGAGATGACAACCGAGGAGAAGCATCGACAGCGACTCCAAGAACTGGAGGCCTTAGATGATAAGCGTCTGCAGGCCCAACAACAAATCGAGCTCTACCAAGCTCGAATTACTAGAGCCTTCAACAAGAAAGTTAAAGTGCGAACTTTCAAGAAAGGCGATCTTGTCTTAGCCGTCAGAAGACCCATGGTAATGACGCACAAGACAAAAGGAAAATTCCAACCCAAATGGGAAGGACCATTTGTAGTAGAGTCAGTCTACTCAAATGGGTCATATCGCCTCATAACCCCGAATGGCGATACACTCATGATGCCGATCAATGGCAAGTTCCTGAAGAAATACTATCCTTAAATGGTATTCTCCCGTTGATCAAGTTAAAAATACACCTCTGATCAAAATAAGAAGAGCTTCTTCATCAATATCCGACGCCCCCGACGGCTAAGGATAGAAGAAAATGTTGGCTTCTAAGTCCAACATAAGTCTTCGACAACTCATCATGCTGAGGGGAATAGCATGGCTAGCCCAACTCAAACGGTAGTTGGTAAAGGCACCTCAAACCCGTTGACAGCTGAGGATTTGCTAAAAATCCTAAGGAACACGTTCCCATTTGATCCGACGCCCCCGACGGCTAAGGATAGAAGAAAATGTTGGCTTTAAGTCCAACATAAGTCTTCGACAACTCATCATGCTGAGGGGAATAGCATGGCTAGCCCAACTCAAACGGTAGTTGGTAAAGGCACCTCAAATCCGTTGATAGCTGAGGGTTTGCTAAAAATCCTAAAGTGGACTTGGCTCCACTCTTTCCTCCAAAATCCCTACCAATTCTCATCCACAGAATGGTAGGTCTACAAAATACAATCATTACTAAGTTAACACTATACCTCTGGTAATGAAAACTTTTCAATATTCCTTGTCGAGTACAAATTTTGTTTGTCAACTCTACACGGAGTATCAAATTTTCAAATCCGCCAAGTTAATACTACACCTCTGGCACTTCAAAATTTTCACTTGTCAATTCTCATCAATAGAATGACAGGTCCTCAAATTACTCTTACCATGAGTCAATCTTTATCAAGTTAATATCACACCTCTGACAAGTTACTGTTAAAGTTTAACACCACACCTCTAAACGGTAATCAAGTTTCTGCCAGGTTTAATATTACACCTCTGACAGTCACTTTTCTTCAGACTTCCACACCGAAGCTGAAATGGATGATGCTAAGTTAACACCACACCTCTAGCATCCAAGTCATTGCTAAGTTCAACAATACACCTATGGCCATGACTTTCCCTCGGACTTCCTTATGCAAGCCGAGATGACCAAGGCTAAGTTCAACATTACACCTCTAGCATTACCCTCACTGTCAAGTTAAACATTACACCTATGACAGTGACACTTCTGAGTTAAGTTAATATCACACCTCTGACTCACACCCTTGTCAAGTTAACATTACACTTCTGACAAGACCACTTCCAACCCGTTAAGTTAATATCACACCTCTGACGGTAACAAACTTTCCTAGATTCCCACGAGTCTAGCTTCACTTGTTATTCTCTTCAACAGAATAACAAGTCCACTAAAAAAAAAAAAAACATTGTTAGGTTAATACTACACCATCAACAGTGTTTTCATCAAATCCCCAGTTGAGCTCAATCAAGTTAATCCCAAACACTTGATAAAAGTTCACCCTCCCTGGGGGTACCAATTCTACTTGTCCCTTTCTCTTATAAAGTGGCGGGTCCATCAAAAATTTCACCCCTGTCAAGTTAATATTACACCTCTGACAGTATCATGAGAGTTCCTGAAATAGGATCTTTTCTCCACAAAATTTGACTTGTTAAATTTTCATTTTTGATAAGCCAAAGATTCTTTGCTTCTATGCGTCTGACCAAAAAGAGACAAAAAAAAAGTTCAAGACAATGGAAGAGGCAAAAAGAGAAGTGTCACTTTTATTTATTTCCAGGCACATGAAAGTGATACAAAAACGCTCTCTTATACAATAAGATTGAGTGTTACAGTCAAAACGCTCTCTTACAATGAGATTGAGTGTTACAATTGAGGAGTACAAAGAAGTCCTTCTCCCTCTCAGAGGTTGCACTCACTCCTTAAAACTGCGTCTGAAAACCACATCTGAGAATCAAACACGAGTTATATCTCGTGTTAAAGATTCTTAAGGTTCTATGAACTTCCGTTAATGGCGAAATCCACGCCCAACAGGCATTATACCTGGGAAAGCAGCATCCTGCGCAGAAGAAGCGCCCCTCCGGGCCTCGTCGACGGTCGCCCGTGAAGAAGATGCGGTTGGCTTGGTCTTGGGTGCCATTGTTAATCAAGAATCTGATGTGAGTATGAATAGGGGAAGAAGAACTCTGTTTCTTAAAAAATCCTAAAGTAGAACGCTCGGAGAAGAAGAGGTATTTCTCCAACTGTGGCTATTTATAGGCACAAGGATTCGCAAAGATACGCGGCGTGTGACCCGATAAAAGCTGCAGCAAATCATCGCATGACGCGTAGAGCAAATCTTCGCGAAGATCATGCGTCATAACCCCACAGCGAATCGTCATTTGACACGTGGCGCGGGTCAGTTAATGAACCAAGAAATCCGCGCGCCAAAAAGTGAAATCCTGCCGGTTCCCCAGGCCAGCTGGCGGCGTAATCATCACACGGCACAGATTCGCACCCAAGGGATGCACCTCTTCGATGGACATGCCCCGTCAGCATCTCCATAAATGCATTCGGAAGGTCGCGTCTCTCTACGAAGTCCGCGTCCAACCCAGCAGGCCCAACATCGCGTCTGCCTCATGGAAGATCAGGCGCGTTTCCATTGCCAAAGGACGCACCCTACAGAAATCGCGTCTTTAAAGCAGTACCATCTCGGCTTTTTTGAAAAGAACCTGCGTTCGGCCTCCTTCTTCTGCAAAATCAGTTCAACAGTACACCGACGCAAGCAGACGACCAACCACTTCTGGCTTAAAGCACACCCGTGACAGACTAAAAGCAATCGGGGAGGTTTAGACTGTGCATCTAGACACTCGACACGATCAACTCTGGTGGCTTCAAAGAGTTCAAACAGTACACTCACGAAGACCAACTCCAGATAAGATCGAACCCGGAGCATCAACAGTCCAGCCATGAAGGTGAATTCAGCTAGAGTCCAAAGTATTTCGAAATCCGTCCCAGTTAACTGCGGAATATCGAAAACTTTGGAGGGGGTTCTGTAGGCTGTCCAAAAGTTACTGGAGGACAAGCCATTGAAAAGCAAAGTTTCAAGCTCTAGACGCGAGGGACTATCAACCGCGTCTCAGCATCAAGGCGCGTCAGCCTGACACCCGCGTCTCAGCATCAAGGCGCGTCAGCCTGACACCCGCGTCTCAACATCAAGACGCGTCGGCCCGACACCCGCGTCTCAGCATCAAGGCGCGTCGGCCTGACACCCGCGTCTCAGCATCAAGACGCGTCAGCCTGACACCCGCGTCTCAGCATCAAGACGCGTCGGCCCGACACCCGCGTCTCAGCATCAAGGCGCGTCGGCCTGACACCCGCGTCTCAGCATCAAGACGCGTCGGTCTGGCACCCGCGCCTCAGCATCAAGGCGCGTTGACTTGACACCCGCGTCTCAGCATCAAGGCGCGTCGGCCTGAAACCCGCGTCTCAGTTATAACCGCCTTGGTTAAGGGACCAATCACTGCCTACACGTAAGGGAAACCAGCTCCCATCGTGGCGTGTCTTTAGCAGGCACGTGGGTTGCTTACCGCCCATGTAGCGAGGAAGTTGGCCCTCATTGTGGAGCGTTTTCAGGGGGCACGTTCACCCCCTAAGACCTCTATAAATAGCCCCGTCGCTATGAAGAAGAGGTCGGATTTTTGGCAATCAAAAAGGAAAGAGAAGAGGATAACAGAGAGATCATCAACAGAGAGAGAGAACTCGACTCTTCAAGCTAGCTTGCTACGTACAAGTGACTCTTCGCTTACCTTCTCTTTTAGAGTTTTGGTAGACGGAGCTGAGTTACTCTTTCTACCGGCCGAAGAGGAGATCCCTGAAGGACGGTCATCCGGTCAACGGAGAACAAGATTCACTCTCCACCGCCACACGAAGAACCCAGCCTTAAACAAAGGGGGGATTCAAGATTCAATATCCTCCCTCCCTTGTAACCGGAAGGAACAGTTGTTATTGTAATCCTTTTCATTCGATTCAAGGAAAACTTTTACTGCAATTCACTGTCTCTCTCTTTTCCCGGGTCATACAAGAGATGGCCCGAAACTCAACGTACCTTGAAAAAGCTATGGGTAAGTCTTCCTCATTTCCTCCTCTGGTTCCCAGGTAGTTTCTTCGATCTCTTGGCTTCTCCACAATACCTTTACCAAAAAAATCGCTTTGTTCCGCAATTGTTTCTCTTTACGATCTAGAACCTGTACTGGCTCCATCGTATATGAAAATCCTCTTGGAGTTGCAGTGGTGAGTAGTTGAGGACATGACTGGGGTCTGGTATGTATTCCTCAATTGCGCCACATGAAATACGTTATGTATTTTCTCAATCTCTAGTGGCAAGGCTAACCGATAGGCTAGTGGTCCAATTCTTTTCAATACTTCAAAAGGACCGATAAACTGAGGGTCTAACTTATTTCGTTTGCCAATGCGTACCAGTCCTCTCATTAGAGATATTCTCAGAAAACTTTATCTCCTTATGCAAACTCTAAGGGACTCCGGCGCCGATCTACATATGCATTTGTCTGCTTTGGACCGCTCTCATTCTCTTTCTTATTATCTGAATTTTCTCTGTCGTTTCTTGAACTATATCAGTTCCAAACAATTTTCGGTCTCCCATCTCTTCCCAGCAGATGGGGATCTTCATTTCCTACCATATAAGGCTTCAAATGGCGGCATCCCTATAGTTGACTAGTGACTATTATTATATGCAGACTCTACTAGTGGTAGGTGTTTTTTCCAATTGCCTCCGAAATCCAATACGCATGCTCTTAACATATCTTCTAATATTTGTATAGTTCTTTCTGATTGCCCGTCAGTTTGCGGGTGCGCCGATGTGCTTGCTATAGTTTAGTGCCCAACGCTTGGGATAGACTGACCCAGAACCTTGACTGGAACCGAGGACTCGATCTGCACAATTGTCTTGGGCACGCCATGAATTCGGATTATCTCTCGGAGATATATTTGGGCTATCTTATCCATTGAATAGTTTACTACGAATGAGTAGGAAATAAGCGGACTTTGTGAGTCGGTTGACTATCACTCATATGGCATCATATTCTTGAGGGGATTTAGGGAGGTCCCTGTCACAAAATTTCATAGTAATATGACCCACTTCCATCGAGGACTTGCAAGGGCATCAGGAGTCCCGGAGGTTTCTTATGTTCAGCCTTGACTTGTTAGCATATCAGACATCTCTGTACAAATTTTAGCTATGTCCTCTTTCATTCCTTCCCACCAAAAAATTTGATCGCAGATCCTGATACATTTTAGTTGTTTTGG